>BSBK01001186.1:0-307029 GCA_027943335.1 Chamaecyparis obtusa | reverse complement strand
AAAAAAAACTTTTTCTTAAACACACAAGTTAAAAAAAATTAGACTATTTATTTAAAAACTAAACTCCTGTCCTTGTTTAATAATCTTAAAATTTTTCCTTCAAATCATTTTTGGAAGACTAAAAATTAACTATTTATGACAAAAAAGCACAGTTTACAGTTTTGATTTGACAATATCCTCACTTGAACAAGAATGCAAATACATAAATGCATTAAAAAAAAACAACATAGCAGTCCATCTTGCTTTCACAAATAAAAATCAACCTTGTAGTTTTAGTCAGGGACCAAGCCTACATGCCTGAAACTCTTGTTCACATGAACCTATGAGTTTCTTATTATGATTAAAACTTTATACCCCTTTGGAGAGGCATAAGGTATTTTAACCTTTGATAAAAAAAGACCGATTTATATAAAACAAAGATCTCTATGAACTATACTATAAATAAATTAGAGTGATGAAAAGAAGAAGGAAGACTTAGAAAAGGAGACAAAGAAGGAAGACTTAGAAAAGAGACAAATGATAAGGCTGAGACAAATAACAACAACAACACAAACAAGAGAGGACTAAACACAAATAGAAATTAAAATAAACTTTTATAGATTTAGCAAAATAAAATTTTAATTTAAGCCTTTTTCATATACAGAGCTGCTAGTGCTCGCTTCATAAAACAGACTATCCTCTTCTTCTCTTCATCATCCAAAACAAAGTATATTTTTCATTAAGAAAATGTTTCCAGCCAAGGTGAAATTTCTAGATTAACCTAGAAAGAACCGTCTAGATGCATCGAAAAGAAAATGAATAAAGATAGAAGAAAACTAGAGTAAATGTAATAGGTGGAGTAGTTGATAAAAGGCAGGGGAGATTAAGTTATATACAACTAGAGGTCCACGTCACTTCACATACGCCAACACCCCCCCTTAATCTTCACTGCCATGTATGTCTTCTATACCAATACCTTCTCAGAGATGCTCAAAAATATTCTTTGCAAGTGGCTTTGTCAATATATCTGTTAGTTATTCTTTGGACCTACAAAACTCAAGATGAATGTCACCATTGTTCACCGATTCTTGAATATAGTGATATCCTATATCAATATGATTAGTAAGTTTATGAAAGACATGATTTTTAGATAAAGCAATTGATAGGAGAGATTGATAATCTACAACTAATTGAATATCTTGATGGAATGAATGGACAAGTATAAGATAGTGATTAGAGATCACCAAGCTACTAAAGTGATATGTAAGCCAATTAAATCAATCAATGTATTGTCATTGATGTCAACTAATTTTGATTGTACTTATCATGATAGTTACAAACATTTGAAGAAAAAAATGGTAAAGGAATGAGATATCTACATTAAAATGAGATAGATATGAAAGATATGGCTAAGGTATGCATTGGGTAACTTATTGATGAGTCTATGGCATCATGTTGAAGACTTGATTGTATTACATGTTTTCATTATGTATTAAAGATCATAACTAAAAAAGTTTATGTGGTCAGTAATTGAAGATTTTTATATACACTGAGCTAGTGTAGTGTATACTGAGTATACTCTTAACCAAGCACGTATTCATCGACACATTCTAGTATTTACCAAGTGAAACAAACAAATAAAGTTTATAACAACCGACCGAATTAATGATTTGGACAATTGCTTATGGTTTTGAGGTAAAAGATAAAGTTTTGTAATAATGATCTAATGATTGACAAAATTCAAGATTGATCAAATGGAGAAGGATGAAACATATTATAGACACAACTGTCGAGGAAGCTTGAAGTGACAAAATGAACGATGGAGATTAAGTGGAAAAATCTAATGAATGAGAAGAAAATGGTTTATGCTGTCTATTTAAAGAGACATGAGATTCATTATTGAGTCTGGGATTATTGACACTATAGGAGAATTCTCATGAAAGAACTATTTTTCATGCACCGCTTATCAAATAGGTTACTGACAGAACCGAGCAAAACTACAAACATTACTGAGCGTCAAAGAATTATTCACCGAGTTGAATAAGTTGGAGGAGTTGAAGGATTGAATTTAATATTGATTAGAGGAGGTATTTTGAGCTTAGCATAGATCTGAAAATCTACAAATCTTAGTTGTATTTGAATCAGATCATTACTGTATCAATTTAACCATTGCTACAAAAAATCTCTTAACTGAGTGGACTTAACAGTCATTTTTGTATTTCAATATGACATTCAATGAATGTTGATTAATTTCTTGTTGACCCCATAGTGAATGTTGGCCAAGGGAGAATTGTTAGTGATAAATCCTCTAACCAAGTCACATCTTACAGTGTGTTTTGTAACCTTTGATAGGGTTGGCTCCTAACCGATCTCACTTTAGAAGAGTGAATTATTTTGGGTTACCGGTCCCAGGTGGTTTTTACCCTAATAGGGTTTCTATATTAAAAATCTATGTGTTATGTGTATTTGATGTGATTGGATTATTATTTTACTTTACACATTTCAAAACTAGTTAGATCGGTAAAAATAGTATTGATTATGCTAACAATCAGTAGATGAAAAGGAAGTTATTGTTAATAGTTTACCGAGTTGTTAATGTTGTTTGAAAAGTTTGAATATATACATTTGGGAGTTTTGGGACTATAGGATAACTGATATTGATTGATTCACCCCCCCTCTTAATTATCTAACAATTGGTATCAAAGCATTGGTTGCTTGGAAGGAAAGTTTAAAGGACTTAAGCTAAAAGATCACAAGATGTATAAGAGAGAGGTTCCAAAGATGAATAGAGTGAACTCATTGACATGACAAAGAAAAGTGAAGTTGCACATAACTGGAATTGGAGAATCTATAGTATTTTACCTGAGAAATGATTGCATATAATTGAGGATTGTACTTTTGAGTGTTGATCAGTTGAGAGATAGACATGAACATAATACGACAATGATAGAGATTGCTTCTTCCTTAACAGATGCTGAATTTGAAGATATCAATACATGTACTTCTGCCAAAGCAATGTGGGACAAACTTGCACTAGTTCTCGAAGGAGATGTCAATGTGATGAGAGGAAGAGATGAGAGTCTTAGAGGAAATTTTGATGATATGAAGATGAAAAAAGGTGAAAACATTTCACAATATAGCAACCAAATTAAGGAGATTGTCAATGTTATAATAGGAGTGGGAGGTGTTATTGATGAAGACACAGTTGTGAGAAAAATTCTTAGAACCTTGCTGCCTGTCTGTGCTATTAGAATCTTTGCAATCCATGAAATGATATCAGCTCTGGGTAACATTCTTACACTTGATAACCTAATTGGTAAACTGACTACTTTTGAGTTGAATAACTATGATAACAATATTATTCCATATGTTGAATCTACATTTATGTCAGTCTTGAAAATTGGTAAATTAAGCAGTAAACACATGATAAGAAATAAGAGTGACAGTGATAGTGATGAGGATGAACTTGATGAACTTGAAGCATTAATGGTTAGGAGACTGCAAAAAGGTAAAGGAAGATACAAAGGGAAATTACCTTTGGTATATTTTAATTGTAAAAATATTTATCACATTGCAGCTAGGTGTCCTAATAGAAAAAATGATGACAAAGACAATGAACCATCCAGTGATAGAAACTCTGACAGAAGAGATAATTGAGATCACAGAGGCAATCAAAAGTATGATAGAAGAGGCAACCGAGACTACAAATATAAAGGTAAGAAAGCATGCTACCTTGTTGAAGATGGTGATGATGAAATTGATACCGACATTGATAAAGACATTGAGGTGGTATTCGTAGCTTTGAAAGAAGATCTAGAAGAAGAGGAAAGGTATGTAGAAACAACAGTTATCTCTAAAGTTAGTAATAATGATACATTGATTATTGATAGTGGTTTTACACATCATATGACTAGTGATAAAGACAAATTTGAATACCTTGAACATTATAATGGAGGATTTGTTAAAATGGATAATGATAAACCTTGTCTAGTAAAAGGAAAAGGATCTATCTTCTTGAGCAATAAGATTATATGTGAGACTACATATTGGGTAAAGGGACTTAACTATAACTTGTTGAGTGTAGCACATATGAATAACTCAGGTCACCGAGTTGTATTTGAAAGAAAAAAGGTGAAAATCTATTATGAGAATGGAAAGTTGGTCGGTACTGGTGAACAATCTAAAGGTAATCTATTCTATCTTTACAATGTTGAAACTTCTTATTTGTTGGCTAGAATTGAAGATGTGTGTTATGGCACAAAAGGTTATGTCATGTGAATTTTGACAACATGGTTAAGATCAGTAAGAAAAGGAAAGTTAGAGGCTTACTGAGCTTATCTAAACCTGACCATGTCATGTGTAAACAATGTCAAATGGGCAAAATGTCAAAATCTAGTTTCAAGAGCAAGACCTATTCAGCTAAACCTATTTTGGAGTTGGTTCACACCAACTTATGTGGTCCTATGAGAAGTCAAAGTTATTATGGTGACATAAATTTCATTTTATTTTTTGATGACTACTCTAGGATGATGATTGTTATGTTTTTCAAATAAAAATTTGAAGCCTTCAAGATGTTTAAATGGTATAAATTTAAAGTGGAAAAAGAAAGTGAAAAAGAGTTAAAATGCTTAAGATCTGATAGAGGTGGTGAGTTTATTTCTGATGAGTTCACTAACTTTTGTAATGAGTGTAGAATTAAAAGACAAGTTTCTGCACTGAGAACACCACAACAGAATGGAATTGCCGAAAGGAGGAATAGATCCATAGTTGATCGTGCTAGAACATTGATGATTAAAAAAGATGTTGCACAAATGTACTGGAGAGAAGTTGTTAGCATTGTTGTATACACATTGAATCAAGTACAACTGAATAAATATTCGAATAGGACACCTTATGAGCTATGGTATGGATACACACCGAAAGTAAGTTATTTCATAATATTTGGAAGTAGGTGTTACATTCTAAAAGATGCTAGAAATGGAAAATTTGATTCTAAAGATGATGAAGGAATATTCTTAGGATACTCTACTAAGCGAAAAGCTTTAAAATGTTTGAATGAGGTTTCTAACAAAATGATTGAAAGTGAAAATGTGAGAGTTGATGAGTTTGCTAAGAAAAATTATGAAGAAAGCAAAAAGGAACCAGAAGACTATAGTAGATATACATTCTTTGAGAAACCTAAAATTCTTCCCAAGCCATAGGTTGAAGCTATCGAGAAATAGGATAAAGACATTGAGCATCAACCTACAGACACCGAGAATTAGGAAATAGTTACCGAGGAAGATCTTGATCCTACACCGACTGATGAACAAAGAAGAGAGCAAGTGTTAAGAAAAATTTGTGAGAAGACACCATCCATAGAATCATATTATTGGTGACAAACAAGCTGGTATGATGACATGAAGTAAGTTGAAAAACACTACATGTTTAGTTTGTGAATTTGAACCTAAAAATGTTAGGGATGCACTTGAGAATGATGAATAGATTAAAGCAATGAATGAGGAAATTGAGAAAATATTGAAGAACAAAACATGGACATTGGTACTGAGACTGAAAGAAAAAAATGCTATTGGAAACAAATGGATATTCAGAAACAAGTTGAATGAGAATGGTGAAGTCACTAGAAATTTAAGGCAAGACTTGTATGTTTAAAGGGTATGCACAAGAACAAGGTATTGATTATGGTGACACTTTTGCACCAGTGGCTAGACTTGAAGGAGTTAGAATATTACTTGCATATGCTCCCTACTAAGGATTCAAAGTATATCAGATGGATGTCAAATCTTCATTTTTGAGTGGGATACTTGATGAAAAGGTATACATTGAACAACCTAAATGTTTTGTTGATCCAAATCAGAAAAACATGGTATGTAAGTTACTCACAAAGCATTGTATGGACTAAAACAAGCACCAAGAGCATGGTATAAAAGACTTTATTCATATCTTATTAGTATTTGATTTGTTAGAAGAAGTGACAAGAGCAATTTATATTTAAAAAATGAAACTGATGATAAGATTCTTATTGCTGAAATTTTTTTTGATGATATCATATTTGGAGGACATGATAATCTATGAAAATCATTTGTTGATGAAATGAGAAATAAATTTGATATGTCAATGTTTGAAGAGATTAAATTCTTTCTTGATTTGCAAATTCTACAACAAAGTGAAGGGATATTCATTACACAATCAAAGTACATCAAAGAAGTGTTGAAGGCCTTTAGAATGGAAGATTCAAAACCAGTTGGTACACTGATGGTGACATGATGCAAATTAACAAGGGATGATCAGTGAACCGAGATAAATAAAAAACTATGCAGATCAATGATTGGTAAACTGATGTATGTTGTGCATAGTAGACCGGATATTGCACATGCAGTTGGGATTGTAGCAAAATTTTATGCTAATCCTAAAGAATCACATATGACTATTGTTAAGAGGATTCTGAGATACTAAAAACATAGAAAATTTTGGTTTATGGTACAAGAAAGAGGGCAATTTTGAACTATAGGTTTACACCAACGTAGATCGGGCTAGAAACATTGATGACCAAAAGAGCACTACTGGTGGAGCATTCTTTTTGGGAGAAATACTAGTTACTTGGATAAGAAAGAAACAAGGATACATTTCTCAGTCTATTGTCAAAGAATATGTTGTTGTTGCTGCTAATTGTTAAAATATTGCATGGATAAAACAACTTTTGAAAGGGATGAATGAAGAGATCAGTGATCTAGTGATAATATATTGTGACAACACAAGTGCTATAAAAATTTCTAAGAATACAATGATGCATGCAAAGACAAAGCACATATCTATTAAGTCTCACTACTTGAGGGAGAAAGTACAAGAAAAAGAAGTGAAACTATAGTTTGTGAAATCAAAAGAACTGTTATACACTAAGTTTGCACCCTTGTTTCAAGCTCTCTTGGTCTTGATAACTTAGTATAACATTGGAATCATCTCCAGGTGTGGGACCTATGCTAATTGAGATGAGACCTCCAGGTTCTAGGCTGGTTCCTCTTGGATAATCACCTTAATTTTATTTTTTGACAGAAAAAATAAATCTTTTGAGGGAAAGGGATAGAAGGAATGCATGAAAGGGAAATGACTGAAAGCAAACTACCTACTAGGTGATACACCGAAATTAGGGGTATGAATTGCAGCATAGAGGGATAGAATCAATGAAAGGCTTAGGTCTAGTAGGTCACAACTTACTGAATAGGCTTGCATAAGTGTTTCATAGGAGGGCTTGAACATAAGACACAACCTATGACCTGCAAGCAGACATTCACTTCTGCAACTCGGTGTAGGATTGAGACAAGACTGTTAGGGGGCTAAAGTATACCCACAAAAACATCTTAATTGGATCAAACACAATAAAACACACAATTACAGAAAGTAAGAGGGATCAGGAACCCTAAGTTGTCATTGAAAACATGCATAGACTTCAATTCATTAAGAGATGATTCAGACAAAGGAAGCATAGGGACATGAAGAATTGTCACAAAATACCTCTGCAATGTTTGAATAATCAATGGGAGATTACAAAGAGTAGAAGACCAGAGGGTAGAGAAGATACCACGGATAGCCTTCTGAGAAAGGATGAATTTCTTTCAAAAGTGGACTCTCTCTTTTACAAAATGTGAACTCTCTGAGCTCAAAAGCTCTAAAATTACAATATATACATCTCAACTGCACGCAAGCAAGAGTCAAAACCTAACTAGGGTTACAAGATTTTACAATACAATAATCAAACCCTAATCCCATCAAGTCTGATCATAAATGTTATTTCTACAAATATCTCAACCGATTAGATATTCATCTTTGTGTGTCCCTCCCTATACTACATTGCCTGCAGACCAGCAACCTAGATTCATCAACTTTCCTACACAAAGTCTCGCCATGAATGCTGAAAAGGTACCTCACAGGGACAAGAATCAACCCATGATGGCCACCCAGACCTTCTCATTTATTCCAACTGCAACCGCCCCTGAAAACATAAATTCTGAGCTACCCCTGGAAGCAAATGCTCTCCACAGGAACAAACAAAAGAAAACTCATGAAAGATACTGCAATCCCCTTTTGAAAAAAGTCAAAGGCCACATCACTAGTCAAAACCAATGAGAAAAGACCACCTCAGCATGACCGACACCTTAGAAGTCAAAAGAATCTGATCCTTGCATTGGACGGTGGTCACATGATCGCATGGGATCAGAAGATCCCATGAGATCATGCGACAACCGTTGATCTTGGATCAACTGGCACCTCTACAGATTCTCTGACCATTAGACCCACCGATAGCCCTATCATCACCTGGCTAGCCACTAAAAAATGAACACATCACCACCCGAGGACCCTCCGTTGGAGACTTAGCAATAAAGAAGATCTAACGGCTATCGCATGATCACATGGAATCGGAAGATTCCATGTGAACATGCGACCACCGTAGATCTTATTCCACCAGAAGCCTACCTTGCACTTTGGGTCTACTACAGAGTCATCCCATAGCGACCAATAGGAAACTGACATGTCATTACGACATGGCATGAAGGACCCACCAATAGCTGCTACGATGCCGATACCATATCAACGGTTGTTGCATGATCGCATGGGATCAGAAGATCCCATGTGTTTATGTGATAACCATTGGATCTTATTTGTGACCGAGAACTGGGCCCCCTGAGACATGTGTTATCCTGTCACATGATCGCATGGGCTCAAAAGATTCCATGTGAACATGTGATAGCCACAAGTTAAAAAGGGGAGGTCAGGAGGAAATATTTGTCAAGAAGACCTAGGCTTTTGTAGGAAATATTAAAAGGGACCCCGCCCGACAACCTAGAGACTTTAACACATGAAGCTGGTCACTTTAAAAGGGCATGTGCGTTTAGAGGGATTTAAGTGGCCCAAAAAGGTAACGGTAAAATAGAATAGGTCACAGGGGTTTGCTTAGGGTTTTTAGCACAACAGCTACATTTATGAAATTTTTTAATTGCAGACCAGGGGATAAAAATAATTGCAGAGCCCAGGAGACAAGACCTAAAGCCATGAAACTTTTAGGGATGCTCAGCAAGATAAAATTGCAGACTTTGGAATAGGATATAGCCAAATTTGTATAGAATAGGAAAATTAGGGTAACAAGAACAACTTGCAGATATATTTACCAAACCGTTACCTAAGGATACATTTAAGTACTTGAGGACTAGACTATGGGTCCATCCCCTATCTATCGGTCACTAAGGTGATCAAGAGGTTACATCAACCTATGCTTTATCAGAATATTACATGATGTTGATACATATTGTTCACACTTTAAGTTTCCTAAGGTTGTAAAAGCTAGAACAGAGAATGGCGCATATTGGTACATGAAGGTACTTGATCTGAACCGAAGACCAAAGATAATATTTTGGCTACTATAGAGTTGTTTATTCTTTTTGGAATTATTGTCAAATGGAGAGAAAGAATCAATTAAATATAAATCCAGTGGGAGAGAAGAATCATAGGAAGAAGAAGATCGAATCCGCAGGGAGAGTCTGCATGGCATGCTGTGTAGTGATTAAACATATTAAATGTATAAGCTAGGGAGAGCTTACTGAGCTACAACATTTATCTATAGAGTTGTAGTATAGATGTTTGGTATTCTATGACATATTTAATATTGTCTTGCCATCAATGCCAAAGGGAGAAATTGATAGGAGAGATTGATAATCTACAACTGATTGAATATCTTGATGGAATGAATGGACAAGTAAAAGATAGTGATTAGAGATCACCAAGCTAATAAAGTGATATGTAAGGTAATTAAATCAGTCAATGTGTTGTCATTGATGTCAACTAGTTTTGACTGTACTTATCATGATAGTTACAAACATCTGAAGAAGAAAATGGTAAAGGAATGAGATATCTACATGAAGATGAGATGGATATGAATGATATGGATAATGTATACATTGGGTAACTTATTGATGAGTCTATGGCATCATGTTGTTGACTTGATTGTATTACATATTTTTGTTATGTATTGAAGATCATAACTAAAAATGTTTGTGGTCAGTAATTGAATATTTCTATATACACCGAGCTCATGTATTGTATACTGAGTACAGTATTAACTAAGCAGGTATTCACTGACATATTCTCGTATTGACTGAGTGAGAGAAACAAATTAAGTTTACAACAACCAGCTGAATTGATGAGCTAGACAATTGCTTATGATTCTGGGGTAAAAGATAATTTTTTTAATAATGATCTAACGACTGAAAAAATTCAAGATTGATCAAATGGACAAGGATGAAACATGTTATAAACACAACTGTTGAGGAAGCTTGAAGCAGAAAAATGAACAATGGAGATGAAGAGGCAAAATCTAATGGTTGAGAAGAAAACGGTTTATATTGTCTAGTTAAAGAGACATAAGATTCATTATTGAGTCTGGAATTATTGACACTATAGGATAATTTGCATGAAAGAACTATTTTTCATGCACCACTGATCAAACAAGTTACAAATAGAATCGAGTAGAACTGCAAACATTATCAAGCATCAGACAATTATTCACCGAGTTAAATAAGCTAGAGGAGTTGAAGGATTGTATGAATATTGACTAGAGGAGGTATTTTAAGCTTAGCATAGATCTGAAAATCTACAAATCTTAGTTGTATTTGAATTAGATCATTACCATATCAGTTTAACCATTGTTACAGCAAAATCTCTTAACTGAGTGGATTTAACAGTCCTTTTTGTATTTCAATATGACATTCAATGAATGTTGATTATTTTCTTATTGACCCCATAGTGAATGATGATCAAGGGAGAGCTGTTAGTGATAAATCCTCTAACCAGGTCACACCTTACAGTGTGTTTTGTAACCTTTGATAGAGTTATCTCCTAACCGAGCTCACTTCAGAAGAGTGAATTATTTTGGATTACCGGTCCCAAGTAGTTTTTTCGCTAACAGGGTTTCCACATTAAAAATCTATGTGTTATGTGTATTTGATGTGATTGGATGGTTATTTTACTTTACACATTTCATAGCTATTTAGATTGGTAAACACAATATTGATTATGCTGACAACTGGTAAACGAAAAGAAAGTTATTGTTAATAGCTTACCGAGTTATTAATATTGTTTGAAAAGTTAGAATATATACATCTAAGAGTTTTGGGACTATAGGATACCTAATATTAACTGATTCACCCCCCCCCTCTCAATTTTTGATTAAGTAAAATAGGTTTTACAGGGTGCTTGAAACCCACATTTCTAAGAAAAAAGTTTGAAGCTAGAGCAGAACAAACAAGAGACAGGCCACAGAAAGGCCAGGGTCAAAAATCCACAAAAGAAGAAAGAAAACAAGGCTAGAGAAATACCCCCATCCAGGGAGGCAAAAGAACAAACCGCCTGGGGGTCGGGTAGGAGACTATTCTGTTCAGAGTGTGACTGATCAAATAAGGGAAACATCCACCTCCTCATAGCGAATCATTGTGGTTGTAAGATGATGCCCTCTTTACATTGGAGTCTTTCCTTTCCTAGGATAATCTTCACTTCAATTGGAAAATATTCTCCTTTTAGCCATGTCAACTTAGCGTCCTTAGTGACAGCCAAGTTAGTGAACCAATTAGCCATACCGTTGGCTTCCCTGTACACATGGGAGATAAACACCTTCTCAAAAGAGTTAAGAATGGCATGAGTTTCAGAAATGATGTTGGCTATAGTCCAAGAGGGAGGGTGAGTAAGGTTTAAGTAGTTGATGATGTTCATGGAGTCTCCTTCCAGCTAGAGCCTACTAACCCACAAATCATGAGCAAGTTTGGTGACCTATAGAGTTGCACAAGCTTCAACATAATGATTGGTTTGAGCACCCAAAGGGAGACTAACAGCAGCAATGCCTAGGCCAAAGCAATTCCTAATGATTCCTCTGCTTCCTGCTTGTCTAGGGTTCCCTTTGGCAGCACCATCAAAGTTGTCTTTGGTCCAGCCAACCGGTGGGCTGCTCCACACATAATTCTATATTTTTTCCTGGGTAGCAGTCCGAGACTTCCTACAAGATGATTAGATCTACCACAATAGAAAAAGTTCTCCTTAACAACATGTTGGATTTTTTCAAATATAATTTTGGGGGGAGAGGAACAATCATGAAAAATGTGATTTTTGCATTCCTTCTAGACTCCCCAGTAGAGATGAGGAAGGAACTAGGTGCAAAATAACCAGAAGTCCTGATTAAATCTTTTGAAGGCTCATTGGGAAAAGAGATCAATGAAGGATAGGGGAAAGCACCAAGATAAATTGAGGACTAGGAAAAGGTAATGCCAAATTTTACTTACAAAGGAGCAGTGAATAAAAAGGTGGTGCACCGATTCCTCTTGACATTTGCAAAGAATGCACCTATTAGGAATCTAGAAACCTCGCTTGATGAGATTGTCCATTATAAGTATACGGTTTTGAAGCGGGAGCCAAAAAAAAATGTTGATTTTGAGCGTGAGGCTTGGGATCCAAGAAATTGTTGAATTATTATCACAATTATTGAATTATCTAACAACAATCTAATATTTATCTAACAACAATTGTTGAATTATTATCAGAATATATTTTTGTGGGTTCTTCTTGTGGATACCTCAAATATGAAAGTACTCTTCTCATCCACATTGCTTGGCAAGCTGCTAATGTAGCTACAACATATTCTGCTTCAACTGATGAGAGTGATAGAATTGGTTATTTATTTGATGCCCAAGAGATAGCTGATATACCTAGGTGAAAGATACAGCTTGAAATACTTCTTTTTTCATCCAAGCTACCTCCCCATTCATTATTTGTATATCCAATCATCTTATACTCATCTGAAGGTGTATACAAATCCCAAAGTTCTTTGTTCCATCTATATACCACAAAATTCTTTTTTCTAGCTTTCCAATGAGTTTCTTTTTGTTTGTCCACGAATCTAGAAATAAGACTAAGTACATGCATTATATCTGGTCTTGTTGCAATTAGATAAAGGAGGCTACCAACTAATCTTTTGAATAAGACTGTATCAACATTAAGACTTTCATCATTCTTACTAAGTTTTAAACCCAATGCAACTAGAGTAGGTGCTAGATTCACATTTATCTTAAATCTCTTCAACAAATCATTAGCATACTTACTTTGACACATAAAGATGCCTTCCTCATTTTTCCTTACTTTTATCCCAAGAAAATTTCTCACGAGCCCCAAATTAGTCATATCAAATTCATTTTTCATGGCTACCTTGAATGTGTTAATTGACATATTACTCGTGAATACCAAATCATCTACATAAAAACAAACTATCAATATTTCTCCTTCATCATTTATTTTAATATACAAAGTTGGTTCATTACCATACTTTTTAAAGTCATTGTTCCCAAAATAAGAGTCTATTCTGATGTACCAAACTCTAGGAGCTTGCTTCAAACCATATAGTGCCTTTTACAGCTTGCATGTACCTTATGTTCTTCTCCCCAAACTTCATATCTAGGTGGTTGTTTTATATACACTTCTTCCTTAAAATGTTATTCAAAAATGTTGATTTAACATCCAATTGATAAACCTTCCAATTATTTTGAGCTTCTATTGATAAGACCATTCTAATGGTATGCAATCTTGCCACAAGTGCAAATGTTTCATTGTAGTCTATGCCCGATTGTTGTGTGAAGCCTTTAGCTACTAGTCTTGTCTTGTGCTTTTCCACTTTTCCATTAGCATCATATTTTGTCTTGTAAACCGACTTAACTCCAATCACATCCTTGCCTTTAGGAAGCCTACTAGGTCCCAAGTTTCATTATTTTCTATTGACTGAATTTCTTCATTCATGGTTGCAACCCATTTGTCATCTTTAATAGCTTCTTCAAAATAAATTGGATCAACATATATCTTTCAAATTTAGAAATCAAATGTGTGGTATCTTTCGACTTACTTCTTTTCATGACTCCCACATTCTTGTCTCCAATTATTTTGCTCGGTGAGTGGTGTCCTCTCACATATTTTTCTAATACAGGCTCAACAAACTGTTCATAAATGTTTTCATCTCTCGGTGGAGGCTCATCTTGTTCATCAATTGTTTCTTGTTACAGCTCAGTTGTGTCAACCAAATTACCTTTCTGTACATAGAAAAATATTTTATAATCCTCGAGTTTTTTTTTTCTATCTTCTTCATTCATATCTACAAATTTATCACTCCTCACATTTTCACTTTCAACAATTTTGTTAATAGCTTTGATCAAACATTTATATGCGTTTCTTTTTTATGAATAACCTAGGAATATCCATTCATCTCCTTTTGAGTCAAACTTTACATTTCTAGCATCTTTCAGTATGTAACACTTACTTCCAAAAAATTTAAAGTAACTTACATTCGGTGTGTGACCAAACCAGAGTTCATAGGGTGTCTTTTATGTACCTTTGTTCACTTGTACTCAATTGAGAGTATAAACTATAGTACTTATGGCTTCTCTCCAAAAATTTTGTACACCCTTTTTGTCAATCAACAAAGTTCTAGAACATTCAACAATGGATCTATTCATTCTCTCAACTATTCCATTTTGTTGTGGAGTCCTCAGTGCATATAAGTTCATCTTTTTATTCCATGCTCATTACAGAAGATGGTAAATTCATCAGAGATAAATTGACCTCCTCTATCTGATCTTAAACACTTCAATTGTTTACCTGTTTCCTTTTCAACTCTTTCTTTATACCACTTAATCATTTTGAATGCATCAATTTTTTCATTTAGAAATATAACAGACATCATTCTTCAATAATCATCAATAAATAATTTATGAAATATCAATCTTTATAATAGCTTTGAACTCTCATAGGACCACAAAGGTCAATATGAACCAGTTCCAAAATACCATTGATAAAATAAGATTTTCTTGAAAAACTTGACTTAGTCATCTTACCAATCTGACATTGTTTCCACATCACTTTATCAGGTTTGCTCAATTTTGGTAGACCTCAGACTCTACTCTTCTTACTTACTTTGATCAAGTTATCAATATTCACATGATAGGATCTCTTATGACATAGCCATACATCCTTAGTTTTAACAAACAAGCAACTATTTGCATTAGTATCAAAATAATATAGATTACCTCTTGATTATCCACCAGTTCCAATTAGATCTCCATCAGCATCATAGATCTTCACCTTTATGTTTTGAAATTCTAGTCAAGGCCAATATTGTTTAGTTATGGAACACTCAAAAAATTATAGTTTAGTCCTCTAACCCAGTATGCATCATCACATTTTATCTTTGCATTCAATATAATGGACCCTTTACCTTTCACAGGACATGGAGGATCATTGCCAAATATGACAAATCCTCCATCATACTCTTCTAGGTTTTCAAACTTATGAATATCACCAGTCATATGATGTGAACATCTACTATCAATAATCCATGGGTCAGGTTTATTTATATGAGAAATAAGTGCTTTTTCATCTTCATACTTTTCTTCATCTGGGTCTTCCTTTACTATAGCATAGGCAACTTCATATCCTTCTTCTATATCATCAGATTCATCATCAGTTACACCTTCCTCAGCTAAGTAGCAAGACTTTTTACCTTTGTCCTTAAAATCTCTAAATCTTCGGTGTTAGTTGTCTCTTTTATCATTCTTATCATTCATTTCATTGTCAGCACATCTAGATGCAATATGTCAAGTCTTGTTACAATTGAAACATTTCAAAGGTAACTTGTCTTTATAGTTTCCTTTACCTCTAGGTAATTTGTTAGCCAATAGTGCTTCCAATTCCTCCTTTTCTTTCTCTTCGGTTAGGATACTATTATATTTATTTCCATATGTATTACCATTATTTTATCTTTCTCTTCTTGATGGCACAATGTTCACAAATTACTTGAAGGTAGTTTCAATAGTCGGTAGACTATTATCATAATTATGAAGCTCGAATGTAGTCAATTTACCAATTAGGGTTTCAAAAGTAACAACATTGTTCGATATAGATCTCAATTCCTAAATTGCAAATACTCTAACAACATACTTGGAAGAAATATTTCTCAAGATTTTACTTAACACTTCTTGATTGGTCAGAGTTCCACAACACCTCTGATGGCACTCACAACTTCCTTGATTCGGTTGTTGTAGTGGGTTACATTCTCTTCATCCTCCATTCTCATTTTATCATACTTTCCTCTCAGACTATCAACCTTAACTTTTTCTACGTGTTGATCTCCTCCATATAAAAGTGTAAGCATGTCCCACATCTCTCTTGAATTTAAACAAACCTTAACATTATTAAATTCAACATCAAAGAGGGAAGAAGCAATCTCTATCATAACTGAGTTGTGTTCCTCCTTTCCTTTCATTTGATCAATAGTCAAGGTTTCAATTGTAATACCCCAAAAATGGGCTATAAGTTCATTAATCTCCTACATCATCAAATCAAATGAAATCGACATCAAAGTCCTAACCTAAGGCACATCTAAACATCATTGAATCTTAATTGATTATCTTATATTCTGCATCGGGGAATATTCTTAGCAATATTCCTAATTATCATAATTATCTTTAATTTTATAATTATTTGGCAATAAATCACATTTATCCTAAAGTTTGATTAATTGAATATTTTCATATTTAATTAATTAGATTTAATATTTGCCACTTAATTGTTTAATTAAATTTAATTCTATCTATTATTAATTGTATTATTTAATTTTGACAATAAATCAAAATTCCTATCTTTAATTGATTAAATTCTTATTTAATTAATTAAAGCATGTTGTCATTATTTAATAATATAATTTTTAATAAAAATTTGATAAAATAGTTAATTAACCCATAAATTAATTATTTTATTTCAAAAATCAGTTAAGTTGGAAATAAATCACTTTATTATTAAATTAATTCATAAATAAAACATGCACAATCATAAAAGCAGACAACTGTCAATTATCAATTAAAGCTAAACTCTATTTTGAGTTAAAGCTTAGCTTTTGCATGTTTTTGTGACTTGATTATCTGTTATTATCAGATAACTCAAAAATCAAGCTGAGTTAATCTGAGTGATTTCTAGCTTTTATCCATGCACCTCCAAAGCCCTGGATTTCTATAAATTAAGGCTTCAACTCTTCATAATTCATCTCATATTTTGCACAATCACGCTGGAGAATTGGAGGCTGAGGAATCAATTTGTGAATTCAAAGCATTGTGAGATCAATTTCAATTGCATAGTTTTTATATCTTAGCATAGAATTTCATAGTTTTCATATCATTGTTAGAATCTTCATTATTAGATCATTTAGCATCCATAGCATATCAGTTTATCATTCTTATTGCATAGAAAATATAAAAAATATAGATTAATTGCATTCATTTTCATATCCATCTTTTGCATTCAAATCCTTCATTTAGGTGTTGTCTAGGTCACTGATCTCGATAATAATTTGAGAACATCAATCTCGCACCTATTAGAAGGCAGTAAATCACTTGGTTAGATAGCTTTCAATTTTGCACGATTTTGATTATCACTAACCTCTAATGTTTTGCTGAGTGTTGTGTCTATAGATCATGTACAATTTTCACACACACATTTCTGGCGCCCACCGTAGGGCCCTGAAACGGGTTTCCAATTCAATTCTATCAATTTCTGTCTTTTTTTTCTCAGGATCTGTGCAAAATTGTGATTTTTAATTTTTGTCCATACATCTGTCGTACAAGTTTCTGACAAATGTCGTATGGGAGCATACCCACTGTTATATGATACTGGACCCACTATCGTACGACAGTCTATGGGATCGAGACTCATTTCATTACATACCCACTGTCATTTGGGAGCTCAACTGTCGTATGATAGCATCCCCAGTGTCGTACGAGTTTCTGGACTATCGTCTGGGAGCATACCCACTGTTGTACGAGTTTCCATACCAATTTTTGACTGTCATTTCATTTTTCACAGTAGAGTATCAGATTTGATTTTTATATTTCGGCTAACTGCTAATTTTGATGAGTGAAATTCTCTGTTTTTTATTGCTCTCTGCTGGTTTTGATTGGGAAAAGCGCAAGAATTGCTAAAAATTAGGTAAAATCTACTAAGCACGTTGTGAGGATCACGAGGTATTCTCCTTCTTTTGAAAACATTTCGATTTGGACTTAAAATAAATCTCTCACGTGTCAAGCTTGTGTGCATCTTTTCATGCTTTTGATATATTTCTACACACTTGCATAATTGATACTAGGTTGTGACCCCTTAAGGATTCATTAAGTAGTCTTAGAATACTTGTGATTGATCTTGATTGCTATCTTGGGTTATTGGACTCGCTAATCCGCCGGCCCCTCATTTCTGCCCCGTGGTTGCAATCTCAGCGCCATAAAGGGGAGGGGTCAACAGGACAAAAGCGTTAAGTGTTCCACTTGGCAACCCTTTTGTGCTTTTAGGAACTCACTTGTTTTCTAAATTGGGGACTCATTTTCAACTTGTGTGAGGTGTTAAGCGTTCCACCTTGTGGACTCATCTCATATTTGCTTTAAGCGTTAAGTGTTCCTCTTTCTACTTTTTGGATGCTTTTGGTAGATTTGCTTTCGGGAATATATCTGTGCTCACATAGTAATTAGGCCCTATGAACACTATTCATGATTCTTGAGAGATTGGATTCCTAGTGAAATCCTTCTTGACGATAGAATCCTTGTAGGTAGGGAGGATACTTAGTGCGTTTCACATTCAACTTGGTTAGTGAGTCTTCTCTTATTGATCGACACATTCTCTCTCCGGAGAGGTTGATAGATCATGTGGGGTTGATATCATGAGCTTTGGTGAATCAAAATTGGTTAGTACATCTTCTCTTATTGATTGATACATTCTCTCCCCGGAGAGGTTGATAGATCACGTGGAGTTGATATCACAGACCTTGGTGGAACAAAACTTTGTCTTAGCGTGTCAGATTAATCGGCTTGCTTTGTTTGGGTTAAAAGTGAAAAGGTGTCAAAAACCTTGGATCTGGAGCCAAGTCCCCTTGTGGTATACTATTGTGAGTCATCTTTAGAGAGGGTTAACTATAGCGGACAATCCCTTCACAGGGCAAACTGCGTTGACGGAACCTCAAGCGGTCATAGCCATTTTCGCCATGGTAGTGACAACCACTATATAAATGTCCTTGTGGAAGAAATCTCCATGGGTATGGTTCATTGTTGGGTTGTCAGATCTCCCTAGCAGCTCTTGAAGATTAAGTTCTCAGACTATGTCAAAACCCTAGTGCGCTGGGATTGGAGTTCACCCCTTTGAATCATAAAAGTTGCAGAGTCAAACCATTACTAAAAACCTTAGAGAGGCCAATTTTTCATTCTTAGGTATATGTGTGTTATTGCAAAACTTTTCAGAACATACACAATTAGTATTCTTAGGGATTAGCACAATTTGGTCACTTGATTGTTCATGTGCAAGGTTGCTTTTGCCCTTGTTCATTATTTTCAGACGTGCTTGGAATCACTTGTTTGTTGTTCTGCGTGCTTGTTTATCTACTTGGCTATTAAAAATGATCAAATCTGGTATAACCTTCAAAATTTGGATAGTACAATTTGCAAACAATCCAAAACTGAAAACCTTAAATTTTGCAAAAATTGACGTAAAATTTTTTCTGGAGTCAAAAGTCATTTCAAGAAGTCAAAATTCGTACAAGTTTTGTCAAGTGTTGTTTCAGTATTGCCCATCTTTCGTATGATTGAGAACCCAGTGTTGTACAAGTTTTCAAACCAGCAAATTCAAGAAAATCAAAACCCTGTTAGCAACTGTCGTATGAGTTTTGTCAACTATCGTTTCATTTCTACCCAACTGTCATACGAGTTTAGCAACTATCATTTCATAGACTACCCAATGTCGTACGAGTCTGCAGAGTGTCGTTTGGAAAAATTTGAGAGAGTTGTCAGAAATTGTCAAATTGCAAGATATCCAATGTTTCCAGCCTAGTTCTAGAATCTGTCAAAAATATCATTGTGTCAAGAACAGAGTAGTAGCTATTGAGCATTCTACCATTTTCTGAGTTTGATCTTTTGAATCCGATCTAGTCTTCTGTTTGATCAATTTGAGTCCTTTTTATCTTGTGTCAAAACCTTGTCAGAACTATCAATCTTCAATCGGTCTTCAAAAACAGACTAAGTGTTGAGAACTCGTGTCCACTATCTTTTGGGCGATCTATCCCATACATCCAGGGCACAGTTTCCTTCACCCACATCTCATCAGATCTTCAAAACTATCATAATCTTGACAAGGTTGCGTCATCCGATTTTCTTGAATCAAATTGTTCTTCAGTTGTCTTCGTCCTTTTCTTCTGTTTCATTCAAAGTTAATGGTGGAGACCAGAGCTTCTTCACACAAGAAATCGGAAGAAACATCTCAGAACTTACTTTTGACCAATACCCCGGGTCCAACTCTTGAACAACTCATCAAGTCAGGTATCTGCGAAGATGACGGTCTCGGTAACTTTCGATTGAAAACTGGTTACATACCTTCTCTATCACCTCACAGAGGTAATCAGCAAACTCCTCCTCAATCTGTTCCAGGGAGCCCAAATACTTCTACCATGTCTCAAGCAGGGACAAACCATGGTTCTCTAGGAGGAGGATCCCAAGGACACCATTCTCAACATAATGTCGACCAAGACCCTACACCCTCTGAAATCCATCGATGTCAGAATGACGATGAATTCAAGAGAATGATGAGGCATTTCTTGAAAGTGGATAGAGAGGCATACTTTTTACAATTAGCCCAGGAAGGGGCTAAGCTTCCTCCCAACTTTAACATTGATGATATAATCACACATGAGGAAGAAACTCCACTCACAGCTATGACAAAACAGATGCATGCTATACAAGTCAAATTTAACAATCTTAAGAAGGAGAAGGAACCCAAGGAGTTATCCATGGAGGCCCTATGTCCTTTCCCGTTCGACAAAGACTTGTATATGCCTCCATTCCCAAAAAGAGTGGAGATACCAAAGTATGACAAATATGATAGACACTCTGATCCTCAAGATCATGTCAGAGAGTTCTGTACGCAATCCATGGAATTCATGCATGAACCGACTTATCTAATGCATCTTTTTCCTAGATCCTTGGGAGGAGCATCCATTCAGTGGTTTTCAAGATTACCTTCTACGATCAAAACTTTTGAGGAATTGATTAAATTATTTTATCAACAATATTCCTACAATATTCAACATCCGGTCACCATGGTCGATATCTGTAACCTCAAGCAATATCCAGGGGAATCATTCCTAACTTTCCTCAAGAGGTGGAGAAAGAAGTTCTCTCTATATGCTAGACAAATTCCCGAAATGGAGAAACTTGAAATCTTTATCAATAACCTTGTTCCAGAGCTCAATTATCCATTACAAATGCAAGATCATGTATCTTTTGATAAAATGGTGGATAATGCAATCAAGATTGAGAAAGTACTTGTCAAGAAAGGAGAAATCACACTTCAAAAGGACAAGTCTGAATCTGGATCTAGCTCAAAAGATAAAAGCAAGAGCTGGAATAGAAACAAAGGTATCGTCTCTAATGGTGTTGTTGACACTATCCGCACCCCATCAAAGGCACCGGCCTACAATCTCACCCTCGCCACCAAAGCCATTGAAGCTTCAGAGAAAAAATCTGTTGAACCATCTCCAAAGAAGCCATTCAAACGATGGGATAATAATGAAAGTTTACTCCCCTGGGAGAATCTTTGGAATCTGCCCTGAGAACCCTGATAGCTGATAACATGATCTCTTTACCACCAATCCGAAACCCTGATCCAGATCCAAAACCATATTGGTGGAAAGATAATGAATACTGTGCTTTCCATTGGACTAAAGGCCATAGAGCTAATGGATGCTTTCACTTGAAGCATACCATTCAAGACTTGATAGATCAAGGGGACATCACGATCGATAATCCTACTAGCAATAATGATCACACAGTATTTATAGAACCGTTTCCACAACATGGCAAGGGAGTTTCCACTTCTCAGCCTAACATGGGGGTAAAAGTCAACTATGCCTATCTGGGAAACAATGCTATCATCAATATGGTTGAACCATGTCTCTCTGAGAGCTACAATGTCATCACGATTGTACGAAGAGATAGAAATCATTCCTCAGCTAATGCAGTTACCAGATCACAAGCTTGGGCTCATCTGAAAGGACAAACACCAAGTTCATCTAATGTCCCTAAGATACCTTTCAATCTCACATCTGCTTCTAGACAGAAGGCTGCCTTAAAATCTTCCAATCCAAAGGATACAAGACCTACATCTTACAGCATCGTCCAACAACTCCAGCATACCAATGCCAAAATCTCTATGTTTGAGTTACTTCGAATATCTCCAGCTCACAGAGATATCCTAGACAAAGCTTTGCTCGGCTCTAATGTTCCTGATGATCTAGATCTAGACAGATTCCAGACTATGGTTGGTCATCTAACGTCTCCACAATATATCTCCTTTTCAGAGGAAGATGACAACTCCCTAAGTCACCCACATAATCAGCCCTTGCACATAGAAGTCTTGATCCAGAAACATCGAGTCAAACGTGTGTTGATAGATGGGGGCGCAGGCCTCAACATTTGTTCTTACAGCTTAATCACATAGTTGGGATTCTCAGAGATGGCTATTGATCCTCGAAAGAAGATCACCATAAAAGCCTATGATGAACAAGAAAGATCTTCTAAAGGCACCATTGTCTTACCTATCCGCATGGGTCCAGTCATCAAAGATACCACATGTCAGGTGCTTGATCTACCATTGGCTTACAATATCCTTCTAGGGAGACCCTGGATACATGAAATGCAAGCTATTCCTTCTACATACCATCAATGCTTGAAATTTCCCTATGAAGGAGTGGAGGTTACTATCCCAGCAAATCTGAGTACAACTTGCAATACATTGAAGGAAAGTGCCGATAAGCTTGTTCCCAATAACAGAGAATCTTCCATCAAGCAGCTAAATGTTGCTTCCACATCTAAGATGGACGACATTGCTAATGAGATCAATATCAAAGAACATGGGATGGGAGAATACACTATAGAGCCAGTCTTGTCTTTGACATCTCTCCCAATCTCCCCTAAGTCATATGGACAATCCTTGAAGCAGTCTAACTCAGAACCTAAGGAACCTATGGAAGCATACAAAAGAAATTTTGTGGCGGAGCAAGTATCCAAACAAGAATTTGAAGAGGATGAAGCTGTGCTGGCATGGATATATAAAGAGGATTCTGAATCTAAAATTGTTCAACCTAGTGAATCTATAGCACCTACAATCCCTTCTAATTCATATGGTCCAGGAAACAAATTGATAGCCAAGATGGGATATTCCGGTCAAGGACCTCTAGGACTCAGAGGAAAGGGTCTTGTGACACCCATTTCACATACTGGTAGAACAAACAAAGATACTGCAGGCTTAGGCTTTACAAAGAGACCTTATCATCTCAAAGGTGGTTGTTCTCATGTCATAGAACAAATTGCACCAGGAGAACCCCTTCTCAAGAAAGAAGAAACAGAACCCTTTGATGATGATTCAGATAGCTCTGAGCTTATCCCCTATGAAAAATTGCCTAAAGAGATCAAAGATCTTCTTGATGATAAAGATGATCCTATCAGAAGAATTAATGTAGTAGAAACACAAGAACCTACTATAGCGCAAGAGATGGTTATTCTCGAAGGCAATCAAACTGATCAAGAAGAAGGGGATAGTTATTCTGACACTAATTCCCATGAATATGAATTCAAGTCAGAGACTGAGGGTAATCCTTCTTGGGGTATTCATCCTGATTTCACACATTTTCTAAGATTTCCTAGAGATCCTGAATCAGAAGTTGAGTCAAATGACTATGAATGGGGTGCCATTCCAGAATAAGATGAGCTTATAACAAAGAAATATATTGATGTTATTCACCAATATGTATCTCAACCCAACGTAGGTCTAGAGAGAAACAATGAACTTAACGTGTCTGATCCACCTATGGCTGAAGAGGACTCCCATGATGATGTTGAGCCTATTCACAAATTGAACATTTTGAGCTGTAATATCACCTTTGAACTTGAGCGTCGGGTTAGGACCAATGATGACATATCCATGACTGTGAACACCATATCCCAAGCCTTTCCCGCTTTAACTATCCAACACCCTGATCTTATTGACCGAACTTCCACGAACCTGAGCCATGGTATCTACACCTTTCCAAGTGACTATGCCCTTGCTTGTTACCTCAATGCAGTTGAGCCTATGAGGACTTCCATCAGCGAATCGAGCGTCAGCATGACCAAGTTAGACATCAAATATCTTAGTCAAAAAAATAAAAAGAAAAAGAAAAAGAGTTCTGAGGGTGAAAACCATTTTGTGGTAGTCTCAGAACCTACAAAAGTAAAAAGAAAATATGTATCTGAAGGAAAAAACCTCTCTGAGGTGCCTAAGGATGAGATATTTGATGTCCTTCTGAGTCATTTATAGGATAGATCTCCAGTTCTGATTGAGCCCACTCAATCCATCAATTTGGGTACAATAGAGGAACCACAATTGGTACATGTAGCATAATCTCTATCAGAAGAAGAGAAACAGAAATTCACTACATTCTTATCAGACAAAAAGATCAACTTTGCATGGAAATATTCAGATATGCCAGGATTGGATCCCAATCTCATTATGCACCATCTATCCATTGCTCCTGGAGTAAAACCAATCAAACAAAGATTGAGAAAGATGCATCCTCATGTTGCACTCTTAGTCAAAGCAGAACTAGAAAAACTCAAATCTAGATTCATCTGTGTCATAGACTATGTTGAGTGGATCTCTAACATTGTACCTATTTCAAAACTAGATGGTTCAATCAGAGTGTGCACGGACTTTAGAGATGTGAACAGAGCATGCCCTAAGGATGAATTTCCACTACCTAACATTGATATGATAGTGGACATGACTGCGGGCTATGAAATGTATTCCCTTATGGATGGTTTTTCTGGATACAACCAAATCAAAATTTCTCCAGAAGACCAAGAGAAAACTGCATTCACATGTGCATGGGGAACCTTTTGTTGGAATGTTATGCCATTCGGACTCAAAAATGCTGGAGCTACATATCAAAGAGCAACGACATCTATTTTTCATGATATGATGCATAAAACAATGGAGGATTACGTGGATGATACCTTGTTAAAATCCATGATTAGAACTAAACATCTAACAGACTTGAGCATGATCCTAGATAGAATGGAACAGTTTAGTCTCTGACTAAATCCTAAGAAGTGTGCTTTTGGTGTCACTTCTGGAAAGCTCTTAGGATACATAGTTTCAAAGAAAGGCATTGAGGTCGATCCAGCTAAAGTCAAGGCTATAATAGAGATGCAACCTCCCACAAATATCAGTCAAATGAGGACGTTGCAAGGCAGAGTACAGTCTATCAGAAGATTCATATCACAGTTAGCTGACATATCACAACCTTTTACAAAAACATTACATAAAGGCATGACCTTTGCATGGAATGAAGAATGCGAGCACAACTTTAACCATATCAAGAAGTATCTATCAAATCCGCCTATCTTGATGCCTCCTATTCATGGGAAGCCATTGATCTTGTATGTCTCTACAACAGCCACATCACTGGGGGCATTGCTAGCACAGCATGATGAGAACAAAAAGGAAAGAGCCATCTACTATATAAGCAAAACATTGGTGGCATATGAAAAGAACTATTCTATGATAGAGAAGGCATGTCTAGCTGTGATCTTTGCATCACTGAAACTGAGACATTACATGTTAGCTCATACCACTCATTTGGTAGCTAAGATTGATCCACTGAAATACCTACTAAGCAAGGTGGCCCTCACCGGTAGACTAGCTAAATGGGTCATGCTTCTAAGCAAATTTGACATTGAATATGTTGAAAGAAAAGCTATAAAAGGTCAAGTTATTGCTGATCAACTAGCCGATGCACCCATGTTTGATGATACACCCATGCAAATGGAATTTCCCGATTCCTCTATCATGCACCTCTCTTCTAGAGCATGGCGGTTATTCTTTGATGGCTCCTACACACAGAATGGATCTAGAGCAGGCATATTGTTCATCACTCCTCAAGGATACTCGATACCAAAAGCATTCAGATTAAAGTTTCCTTGCACAAACAATATTGTTGAATATGAGGCACTTCTCAATGGTATGAAAATGGAAATACAGTGGAGAGTTACAGAGATGCACATCCATGGAGACTCACAACTGGTTATCCACCAAGTCAATGATGTGTACCAAACCAAAGATGAAAAGCTCATTCCTTACAAGAGAATGGTAGATGATTTAAAGAAATACTTCATCTCTATCACATTTGAGCAAATACCCAAAACGGAGAATAAGGCTCCCGATGCAATGGCGACATTATCTACTCTCTTACAGCAGCCCGAACATGAACTACACTATGAGTTCCTGGTGGAAGCCCTATCCTATCCTGCATATGACTCCCCTGAAACCCGCATGATCTGCACTGTTATAGGTTATGACTCATCTCGCTACAAAAATCTATTCTCCTATCTCCACGACCAAATCATCCCTGAGTCCTTTAACTATTTTGAGAAATGAAACCTTATCTGATCCGCATCCTAATATGTCATCATTGGTAATTATCTATACAAACGAGGTCTAGATGGTACACTGCTTAGATGTTTAGAACGGGAAGAGTCTCAACGTGCATTAGAGGAAGTCCACGACGGTATATGTGGGTCACACTCGAACGGTTTAACGTTAGCTTGAAAACTTATTAGGGCTGGGTACTATTGGCCTGAAATGGAGAAAGAGGCTATTAAATTTGCTAAAAACTGTCAACAGTGTCAAGTACATGGTAACTTGATTCATGCTCCACGGAGAGATCTGATTCCATTTACTACACAATGGCCTTTTCACCAATGGGCATTTGATCTCATAGGTGCTATCCATCTGCACTCCTCTAATTGACATACCCATATAATCACAGCTACAGATTATTTTACAAAATGGGTAGAAGTAGTTCCTCTAACACAAGCAATGGGGAAACAGATCTCTATGTTCATCCTGAACTACATCATTTGCAGATATGGGATCCCTCACTCTATAATCAAAGATAACGGGGGACAATTCAAAAACAAGGATCTAGATGACTTATGTGCTAAATTCAAGATTACACAACATTGGTCTTCTATTTACTATCCTCAAGGGAATGGACAAACTGAGGCTTCAAACAAAAATCTCTTGAAAATCTTGCACAGAACAGTGAATAAAACAGGAAGAGACTAGCATCTCATGATCAATCCAGCTCTCTGGGCCTATAGAACTAGTATCAGAACACCTACTGGGGCTACACCATTCACTTTAGTTTATTGGTCTGAAGCAGTACTACCTATTGAGGTTGAAATCCCATCACTCAGAATTAGAATGCATGGACTTGTCACCGACGATGACTACAGAGTGTCTAGGTTACAAGAACTGGAACTACTAGATGAGTGCAGACAAGCAGCGTATGATCATCTCAGAGTATATCAGAAGAGAATGTCTAGAGGCTACAACAAGAAAGTCAGACATAGAGAATTTCAGATTGGTGATCTAGTCTTGAGAGAAAATCCTAAAAATCAATCCCATCGAGAACGCAAGGGGAAGTTTGAACCCAACTGGGTGGGTCCCTTTGTCATCACTGCTACTTTTGGCTCTGGTGCCTATCAACTCTCAACAACTGAAGGAGAACAGCTCCGAGAACCAATCAATGTTCTCCATTTGAAGAAATTCTACGCCTAAGGCATTCAGTGCTTGGTAAATGTCCTGAAAAAATCTTAAAAATCAAAAAAAGTCCTGAAAAAATGAACATCTTGGTGAAAACCTAGCAATAGGCACCTTGATGATTTGCAAAAAAAAAAATCAGAAAATATCAAAAGTTCAAAAAAATTGAAAAATGAAAAATATAAAAAAAAAAAAGAGAAAAAGAAAAAGTGCCTTGGTGAAAACCTGGAAACAGGCGCCTTGGTAACAAAAATAGAATCTCTGCCAAGATGGTGAAAACCCGGCAAACGGGTGCCACTTGTTCCAAATGCTCCATCTATTAGCACAATCTTGGTCTTTCCCAGCTTTCAGTCTTGCTTTAGTTTGTACATATCTCCCGGTTTGTTTCAACATTTCCAATTTTCAATAAGTCAGTTTGTACACCAATCAACTTGCGCATCTGTATCCTATCAATGTTCAAACTTAGGGGCAATCAATGTCATATCCTATGGCCTCCAATGTATCTTAGACGTATCCTATCCAATCAGAGTCCTTTGAAGCTTCAAGTTGAGTCAGTCAGTCAGTCTTGTCTCCAGAAAGGATTTTGCATCTACAACAACGCAATCAAACATCAAAACTCAACTGAAAACAATCTATGCTTTTTACATGCTTTTATCTCCTTGTATGCTTATTGATTCGCATTGAGATTTTTGCATATTGTGTCCCTTCGAGCTCTTCAATGATATCCTTTATAGGATTTAGAGAGTGATGACTGGGGACATAATCTTTTCTTTGTTTTCTGCTTGTATGTGAAAATCTAACAACTTTGGAAATTCTGGATTGAAATGGTGTCCGACTATAAGAGCCTCTATCTCGAATTGGATGGCCATGCGTACCTCGACCATTGATACCCAGACAATTCAAGGAAGTTTGATCTAACTATTGTCTTTTTGAAGTAAATTCTTTCTCCTACTGTGAAACGTGATCTTGCCTGAGGAGGTGAACGATAAAGGGTCACTATGGGTAATTCACACTGGATTTAGAATGATCTCTTGACTGTTTGATGTGTTTGCAATGCAAGGCATATTTAGGTCATCACGACATTCATGTTTTGATGCTTCTACAAATTGCTATATCAAAATGGACATGATATTCAGGTCATCCTGGCATTTGTGCCTTGGTGCTTATATCTACTCCGACATTCCGAAAATAAAATCAATATTCATATGTCCATGGTTGTTTGACCAGTGGGGGTTGTATTGATTCTTGTGCATACAAATTGATATTCATATGTCTATGGTTTCATGGCTAGTGGGCATTGCATTGATTTATCCGGTTACCTAAAAGTTCAATGATGATAACAAATCGACATATGATCAGTGACTAGGTCCTAGGTCTTAGGTTGCATTTCATTTTGCATGTCTCATTTCATTTTGCATGTCTCATTGCATTTTGCATGTTTGCATGATCTCACAATGATTAAACGAACTTCAATGCTTAAATGATTCTTCAAATCGCATCTTCAAGTCTAACAAGAACTGAATCTCACACGAAGGTTCCTCCACTGAAATAGCAAGTAGAATCCTTTTTCGGGATTAAAATTAAAATTTGAGATCATTCATATTATTAATTGCTTGCATAATCAACCTTCAATCATCACAGAAATCTAGTATTCAACTTAACTAATTATCTTACATCAAACTATCAAAATTTCAACTTGGTCAACCATGGTCAACTCATGGTTTAACCTAGTCAAACTTGGTCTTCAGGACCTCCAAACGATGCAGAATACGTTCTCAGACGTGTATAACCACTTTTCAAATCAATTAGCATGCTTCTGAACTATCAACGCTGACTTTTTCTTGTCAAATTTCAATTTTAATCCTGAAGGGGGCATGGTATTGCACATCATTCAAAGTCTGTAAATCAAAATTCTATCGATCAAATCTATCAATATCTTTCATCAGTGATCAAGACAACAATCACGTCTAGTCACTGATTCATCAAAAGTCCTCATCGCTCGGGGCAAATCTATCATCACTTGGGGAATATCAGATTCATCAAGATCCATATCAATCTGTTATTTTCCTAATCTTGTAAACTGTATCAGTTTTTGCAACCATCGGATCATAGTGTTCTTTCCTTGGTTCTTCGGCAACTGAAGGATTCAGATGTGATACTTGCTAGTTCTGCTAAGACAATTGAGTCTAGAATGGGTCACTCACTTCTTATCAATCCTAAGGTTCAGAATCAGGTATTTTGACACTTTTTCGCAATCATCGGTTCATTGCTGCTATAGTAAACATTATCTCTGGTCATTCAGGACCTCCTATCTCAATATCTCTCAATCAGTTTCTATCTTGAGATCGGTTTATCTTTTGAATCAGTTTCATATCTTTATCAAACATAGACTATCTTTGAACCACTGCGCCTCGCACAGTAATTCAAAGAGGGGCAAAATGTAATACCCCAAAAATGGGCTATAAGTTCATTAATCTCCTACATCATCAAATCAAATGAAATCGACATCAAAGTCCTAACCTAAGGCACATCTAAACATCATTGAATCTTAATTGATTATCTTATATTCTGCATCGGGGAATATTCTTAGCAATATTCCTAATTATCATAATTATCTTTAATTTTATAATTATTTGGCAATAAATCACATTTATCCTAAAGTTTGATTAATTGAATATTTTCATATTTAATTAATTAGATTTAATATTTGCCACTTAATTGTTTAATTAAATTAAATTCTATCTATTATTAATTATATTATTTAATTTTGACAATAAATCAAAATTCCTATCTTTAATTGATTAAATTCTTATTTAATTAATTAAAGCATGTTGTCATTATTTAATAATATAATTTTTAATAAAAATTTGATAAAACAGTTAATTAACCCATAAATTAATTATTTTATTTCAAAAATCAGTTAAGTTGGAAATAAATCACTTTATTATTAAATTAATTCATAAATAAAACATGCACAATCATAAAAGCAGACAACTGTCAATTATCAATTAAAGCTAAACTCTAGTTTGAGTTAAAGCTTAGCTTTTGCATGTTTTTGTGACTTGATTATCTGTTATTATCAGATAACTCAAAAATCAAGCTGAGTTAATCTGAGTGATTTATGGCTTTTATCCATGCACCTCCAAAGCCCTGGATTTCTATAAATTAAGGCTTCAGCTCTTCATAATTCATCTCATATTTTGCACAATCACGCTGGAGAATTGGAGGCTGAGGAATCAATTTGCGAATTCAAAGCGTTGTGAGATCAATTTCAATTGCATAGTTTTTATATCTTAGCATAGAATTTCATAGTTTTCATATCATTGTTAGAATCTTCATTATTAGATCATTTAGCATCCATAGCATATCAGTTTATCATTCTTATTGCATAGAAAATATAAAAAATATAGATTAATTGCATTCATTTTCATATCCATCTTTTGCATTCAAATCCTTCATTTAGGTGTCGTCTAGGTCACTGATCTCGATAATAATCTGAGAACATCAATCTCACACCTATTAGAAGGCAGTAAATCGCTTGGTTAGATAGCTTTTAATTTTGCACGATTTTGATTATCACTAACCTCTAATGTTTTACTGAGTGTTGTGTCTACAGATCAGGTACAATTTTCACACACACACCAATAGGCGGTGCAGTGTAGTTATTATCTAGCAGATGCAGTGTAGATTATCTAATCCTAGATAGATACAGTCTCATTCTACTTTTCCATATTGAGAAACTTTCCTTGATCAACTTAGGCACTTCTCTCCTATATATCTTCAAATCTTTTACTCAAGTTTTTTAAACTTATGTCTTCAGAGTACTTAGCTCTGATACCAATTGTTGAATTACAGAGAGGGGGGTGAATCTGTATCCTTGATTCCAAATACCTAAAAATATTTTCTCTGATTTAACTCGATGTCAGATCAGTTAAACACAGTTCACTATTTACTGATTATAGTAAATAAACTTTAATAATCAGTAAATCATTCACACAAATCATGCATCACATGTAACACTGGTATTTAATGTGGAAACCTAGGTTTGGGAAAAAACATTGTGGGAATTGTCACACACTAAGAAAATACTCTTCTAAAGTACGCTCAGTTAAGAGCCAATCCATTTAAAGATTACAATACACATTGTCAGGTGTGACTCGGTCAAGGGATTTACCTCAAATCTGTTGGGATCTTCACTCTGTTAGGAGTGTCCTTATTAGAGGGCTTCAAACACTCTTTAGAATGTTATCCTTTTCAAAGATTTTACAACAAGACTATTAGGTCCACACTGTTACGAGATTTCTCTTTTACAAATGCTAACAAGCAATAGTAAATAAATTGACTGGTAGATTTGCAGCTATCTTTTCTTAATAAGATCTTTTGTGCGCTCTTCTATCTTCACTTAAATTCTTCACTTTATACTGGCTTCTACACTTCATCAGATCCTTCTTTGACACTCAGAATCTCTTTGTTCCTCCTTCACTGTATCAGTCGATGACTCTTCTTTTCTTCACTTTTGCAGCCATTTTTCCATACAAGCTCATCCTCTATATAGACAAGTTTTTCCTCTTAATCTCTTCTATTACATTTTTATTTGATCAATCTCAGTCGTTCAATTCATTTCATAAACTTATACACTGTATCTGGATCTTAGTAACACATTTTCTTTTCACCTTGAAACTTGAACTTTACTAGGAACTTGTTCCTTCTCTTTTTGTCATTTAGAGCTTTTCATAGATCTTCTCCTTGAATTTTCCTAATTGTAGATCTTTGTAACTAAGTTTTCTCATCATCATGATCATTCAAATCATCATAGCTAATCATTAAATTTAAATTCAATCCTTGTTTAATATTTTTTCATTGCTCAGTGTCCTTCATCTAAATTTTAGTTAATCTTCACTGGGTGCCTAAAACTTTCTTGTCGGGTGCCTTGAGTTCATTTTTCTTTACCGAGTGACTTTTCCTTCTCGGTAGCAAAAATAGTTTAAATTACCGACTTGATAAAACTTCATTATCATGTTTTACCAAGTTACCATAATCATATGTTAGGTAAAAAATAATTATGTCAACATGATCTTAACATTGTCGGATCTATATCAAATTCCCATTTAAGTTCTTCAACTTCACAACATCTCATTTCTTCTTCTTCTTAACTCATTGATCTTATATCATATACCGAATGATATGGCAACATAATATAAACCAAAAATCAATTGTTTGACATTAATGAAAAGACAATAAATGATTTGACATTTCTAGTCTCTTGTATTCTTCTGATCTTGGTTAGTCTTCATCATCATGTAATCAATCTTCAACATTACTATTAGTTATAATAAAAAAATTCTCTATAGTTTCTAATGTTTTAGGGCTCAAATTCCATAAGGAAGGGATATTTATGATTTTGACCCATCTAGGGCATGATAAATTTGAAATTTCCTCTTAATTTGCCTTAGGAGACTAATTAATGGGCCTAAAACAACTTGTGCCAACATTCCAAAATTGTCTCATAACAACTTCTTTCTGGCTAATAGGGTTTCTAAAGAAAATGAGAAAAAGACCTTCCTACACAATCCTACAATAAGAGTAGTGAAACCCTAATTTTTTGCTCCAAGTATTTTACAACCAGTCATTCATACAATTTCAAGAAAGTAGCTTGATAATGTCTCGGGCCACTAGAAAAGTCATAATATCTCTAAAGCCTAGTTTTATCTTTTTCAATAGCAAAGGTCACTTGGACATTAGGTTTGATAATGATAGAAGTCAAAAAAGTTCTCTTGCCTCCTGCTCCATTTTTATCATCAGCTTCACATTGGGGTGACTCTTGCAAGATGAATTTTTCACCTTGTGGCACACTCCATTCTGAAACCAGCACTTCTCTGAATGATTTCCCTCTCGAAACACCGGGTGAATGTCTAGAATCAGAGATAGAATGGGGATTTCTGGGGGAGTCATTTCCCATATACCTCACTACCAAATTTTGAGACATAAATGCCCCCTTAATTATAGAGAGCTAAGATGGATGAGACCGACCACCCAACGTATGGTCAAGTAAATATCCATACGTATAGTGATGGCCTCCTAGGAAGAAAAACCAAACAAACCTTGGTTGCATAGCACTACACATATTACTTCTAAAATCTTTAATTAAATAATTTTATATTATTTAATTAAAATATGCTACTCATCCTTAATCAATCAATTTTTATAATTATCCCAAATATTTAATCTTGTTCTTCTATGATTAAATAATTATTTAATTATTTAATTCATGAATCCAAAATCACCAAAATTGTAAAGGAAATTGTGTACACATCAAAAAAATCAACTACATGCACCACAACTTAAAAAATTAACCCATTGAAAGAATGAACCACAATCTTCAACCAAAGCTTGCTCCAATCTTATGTAGGAGATGACAATCTCTTAGAAAAATATTAGGTTTGGATATGCAAAGAAGGATGAACAATCTCATACATATAAAAGAGTAATGGAATATAAAAATAAGAACACAAAAATTAATAATCTGAACTCTTGAATATTATGAACAATACTTACATTTACAGTGAGAAATGGTTGGATCCCATCAAATCGACTCATAGACACTAATCATGACAGCGAGTTTGTTTTCCAAAGTAGGAAGCGGACATGTCACATACCTTAGAAGAATTTGAACAACTCTCTAAGTCATCACATAGCCACCTAAAATCATCACTAGTACATTTGACCTTATTTTTTGACCAAAATTTTCGACCAGCAAATAAAAAGGTTTTGTTTGGTTGGATTATAGAAGGAAAACTTTGATTTTTTTTTAATCCATACCCATGTTAGTCAAAATTTTGACTAATACTATGGAGGTCAAAAGTTTGACCAACACGAGCATAAATAAATAAATAAAAAGGTTTCATTTCTCATTTCATTATTCAGGCACATGAGCATGATGAATTAGATCAAAGGCAACGCATGAAGGAGGACCGTCTATCTATAAGTTTTTAAACCCTCCTAGCTTTCATTTGCAGTGATTCTAGCCTTTTTGGTTCTCCACTTTTTGGCACTCAGCGTGGACAGTGTCATGACTATGTTGGAGTAGCATAATGTGCTATGGCTCTATTTGTAGTGTGCACCCATATTTGGCTTTCATTTGTACCTGTATCTGGTGCCCTTCTTGAGTTTTGGCATTTTTCTATGTTTGATTTTCTATTCATGCAAAGTGAGGAATTTACATTCAGATCTCTACTCTAGCATCAAAACTTGGTGAGTTTAATCTTTAGCATGGAAAATGCCTAAAATATTTTGAAACCTTAATCTCAACATGATCTTTGGTATAAGGAATTGTCAGCACAGTTTTGGCATTATGTAACCGAGTATATGCTAGTGGCCCTTTTTTTTAAGCCATCACCCTACAAATATATGTTGATAGTCTATCCCTTTGGTATCATTTTGGTGGACTTTGTCAAGGGGAATACGATAAATCTCAAGCTCAACCAAAAGGAACTGCAATAGCAAAAGATTGCCTTCTTGAGATAGGTATAATAGAAAGAGCCCTTGACTCAGTAGAGAACATAGAATAGGTAACATCTTGCAATAAGAAATTGTCTTTTGAAAGTTATGGTGAACACAAATCTCTTCAAAAGGAAAGGAAAAATAGGCATATCTCTTCAAATATTGGTACAAAAAGGAAGATGCTTCTAGAATATGAAAATGAAGCTAAGAGGATGCAGGGGATTATAACTATTTTGGTTAATTATGTTTGTTGCCCAAATCTTATATCGAACCCAAGTATAAGATTTGGAAGATATTTAGGGTTTGATAATTTTTTGATTTTGGGAACCAACATAATCAAGGGAAATATGTATATTTCCTAGTTCGCATGCATAAGCTCATGTTCATAATATAATTTTCAATATTACAATTATAGTTCATTAATTTTTTTAGGCTGGATTTGTATAATAGATTTAAGTATCCATTCTCATTGTGTCTTTTCCCATCTAGTTTTCTATGTAAATCCATTGTTATATGTGTTGATGTATATGTGGTGATTTCATAATGATTTTTGTGATTCTCATAGAATTTATTAAAATGATAATTAATATTGAATTGAATTAGAATCAATATATAATAATTCATCCCCTGTCAATATATCTATGTTCTTAATATTCCCCAAACCTTCAGCAATCTCTTATAATGATTCAAAATGTCCAAATCTCCAAGCAATTAAACACAGTCCCACTACAACACTGAAAACCCTAATTTTGTGTCTCCAAACCCTTGTTTTTAGGGCTTTCCTAATGTCCTATCTCCACACACTTTTGCATCAAATTGGTTACTGATTCACCATCTACTCAACATGTTACAACATTTTCAAACATAAAACTCACCCCTTGTTTGGATAGATTAGCCACTACTATACTTTGGCATTCATTTTCAATGTATTTTCTAACTGTTCAATGCTGTGATAACCTTTAACCTTTCTTGATTCTACATATGCAAGGTTATGAATTTATAATACAAGTTAAACAACGTCACTCCATGAAGATTAGGCCTCTATGTTCATGGAATGACCCCTATTCTTCTTAAAGTCCTACTGTAGTAACAAAAAAGAGAAAGAAAATTGTACAAGCCAATATATGCTGATGTTGTGTGGGTACAGTCACATTAGGTGACTTTCAAAACATTTCAAATCTTACTATGTGACCTTCAATTGACTTATTGGACTCCTGTAGATGTTATGCAATCAAGATTTACATTTAAATCCATTGATGAGATATAAAATGAAGAGAATACAATTTTTTTGTTACTAATTCTCAATCACTGTTTCATATTACTAACGCATGGAACAATCACATAAACTTCTTCAAATCATTCAATGGAAGAAAATGAATGACTGAATTAATCCCTTATTGCATAAAGAAAATGGAATCCAAAACAAGGCTCTTAAGACCTTTCCAAAATCACAAATTGCACACAAACAGGTTTTTATCTTTTATTTCCTGTTCTCATCCGTACATACCAGGGATCCTTCTCATACATTCCTTGTTTGGTGTATATATAATCCTATTACAATTTCCACAACCATATTTGGTTGGTTACAAGGATTACAACTAGTTAAGAATCCCTTAAATGGGATTTCCCTCCAAAACCCATGTAGCCGTTTATATTTAAATATTTGAATTGTCAATTTATTGAAAGGATTTATTTAATCTAAAACTCCCTTAGTAATAACTCCTAAAGAATCAAACTTATTCAATAACCTATTCTAGATTCTTAGAACTAAATATTAATTCTTGGACACTTTTGATCCCCCATACAATCAAGGTTTGGTCCATTTAGGACTTTTTACAACTTCTAGGATTTGTTCCTATTACATAGAATCAAAAGCCATTAGAGGCTTTAGTATTGCCCAATTGATTTGTTGTATCCTCTGATTGTTTTTTTGAATCTTCTGGTCCTCCTTGAATAACTTGTAGGTCCTTTTGGTCTTCATGGCTTGCTTAGTTGTTCTTGGTGCCCCTACACCATTCTCCCCTCCATGCAAAGAACTCTTGTCCCAAGAGTTGTCTATCTTGTTCCCATTGTGTTCTTTTGTAAAAATATGATGTTGAGGGATGAAACAATCCCCTAGAGTGACCTGTCTCTGTCCAAAACTCCCTGCATTCATACACAAAAGGTTAGATAAAAACTCATTTGTAGTTGACTATCCTGCTTCATGATAGTGTTGTTGTTGCACTTTAGACCCCTGAACTGACTTCACTAGTCTCTATCCTGTCACAATTTCACCTTCATCTTCCTACCCTCCAATAGGACATTTGACTGTCCCCATCATCACAAACATTTGTGCCAACAATCCACATTCCTTCAGACTGTCATCCTCTGCCTTAACTTTCAGCCTATCAGCTTGCTTCCAACCTGTATCCACTTGGTTATTATTTTTCCTATATCATTTTGAGGGGTAATAAATTAAGTATGGCATAATATTTGACTAAAGTTAACCCCATAAACCATAGGCATATGGGGATGATTTGGATGATTTGATAGCTCATCTTTGAAAAATGTTTTGGCCATTTGGTCACATTTCCCACTACTTAAGTTTGTTATCATGGCATCCATCATAATATCTACCTTAGAGCTCTTAGTTTCATTTGATTTATATATCATGTATTCCATGACATCAATCCCACTAGCAGTGATTACTCCATCTATGTCTAATAATACTAACCATCTTTCTTCCTAATATAAAAGCTTCACCAATCTCTGTAATAGGATGGGATAATTGAGTTCCTTGCTCCCCCGTTCTGATAAATACTTGCAGTGATACCAAAACTGTACCATCTCTGAAAATGAAAGTTTATTCCAATTCATTTCATCTATTTCTTTTTCATACTCTTTCTCAAGATCATTATGATCCTTTTGCCCCATGCTAAAGAACCTTCCTACATATAATATTTCAATATCCTTATAGATTTGGATTAATTGCACCAACTTGGACTTCATCAGGAGTTTATGCGTTGGAGGTTCAGCATACAGAAAAGTCATTTTATTATTAATTGAGTCTATGACCTGTGACCGTAAAAATATAAATTAGTATAAATATTAAATTTTCTGCAGCACCTATCAAAATATATTTTTCAAGCCAATTACAGACATTGTCAAAATCCTGAGTAGGAAGTACAACATTGGTATGAACTTGTGGGAATGTTTATTTGGTGGTGGCACCATGAACTTCCGTGGTAGCAAATCTAACACCAGTATCTATTACTGGACTAAAGCTGACCAGAGCCATTAAATAGTCTAAATAGACTTAATAGAAATAGACTAAATTTAATAAAAAATGAAATTACCGAAACTCTCACCTGAATAATTTTGCGATCTTTGACACTCATTTCACCTAAGAAGAATTCTAAACTTGATTTTGATTTTTTGTACATGTTGGATACAAATTCTCCTACTTTAGAATTTGTGAAAGGATAGGCATCTCCACCCCATGCTAACATTGTTGTTAACGCATTTTGATAGCCCTTGGAAATGTGCCATACCCACATTCTTCTACATTAAGGAATGAAGGAATCCAAACTACTTCAAAATCAACATGCTTATTTTGAAGATACGCATGCATGTTTGTAACTTTATACACTCATAACTATTAAGGTTACACATGATAAAAGCAACTTCTTTGCCCTCCAATTGACCCATTCCTACCTGCAACAGATTTTGTGTAATTCAACATGATAAAATTGTTATTCAACATGATAATGGATTTACAATGATTAATACAAGGTCGTTTGAGCTAGTTGGAGATGAGCCCTATGTTCTTCCAAGCCAATGTGAGCAAGTGTTTTACTCAGAGGTTCCACAAAAACAAGGTTGGTCATTTGTTGTTAAACATGATCCAAGAGGAAGGCCGATAAAGTATAATGTTATGGAAGAAGAAGATATTGAAGATGATGAAGAAGTAAATGATGAAAATCAAGATGATGATGATGATGATGATGGTGGTGGTGGTGGTGGTGGTGGTGGTGGTGGTGGTGGTGATGGTGATGGTGATGGTGATGATGATGATGATGATGATGATGATGATGATGATGATGATGATGATGATGATGATGATGATGATGATGATGGCAATGACGATGGTCAGGATTGCGACGATGACGACGACGATGATGGCGATGATGATGAGATGGATGAAGAAGATGATCAATGACATGATTGAAATGTACAAGGTATATAGGTGATTTAATTATTTATATATATTTATATTTATTAGTATATATGTTTAATATTGATTTATTGATTTCAATTCTAATAATTACATATTTATTGTGTTCAATTCTAATGATTACAACATATGTGATTTATAATTACCAATGTTTTGCTTACGATGCTCAATTAATTATTGTTGATACATGTATATATTGTGTTTGATTATCACCCTTTTTGCAAACAGGCAATTGACTACAGACATTGTCACCCCTTCTATTGACAATCTTGCATTCCATATATAAGGTAAATTTGTTCATGTTTACAATGTTTCATATTGTTCATGTTGTCTTCTAAGTTATTTGTAGCATACGTATCATGTAATTTTAAGCTAACTTAAGATAAATGACTAACATATGTAGGAAATTTAACCCCTTTGGCGTGGATTGTACACAGTGACATGGATCAGTAGGTATAAGTCTATAAATAGACATATTTTTCTTATATTCTTCTTGTTTATCACTGAGCACGTATGTTATAAGTAGACATATTATATAATCATATAATGTATATATAGACAAAGAAAAATTGTATAGGCATATAATTATATAATCATTTTCAACTTAGTACATTTTATATCTCCCATGTATAGACAAAGAAGAACCGTACGTATGGGTCACGACTTGATTATTCTATATATATTATTTAAATATTATCAAAATTCTATTTGAAGCGGGGACGTGACAATATCTCACTTGATAGATTGCAAGACCCACCAAATAGGTACTTGTCAGATCTATCTACATTGAATGAGGGAAATGAGGGAATGGTAGATGAAAGTTCTACATGTAGTACATCTAAAATGGGGAGATCAACTAGAGGTCAAAAGATTAGAAAAAAATTTGATAAACGCATGAAATTTTTCCTTGCTAAAGGGGGGTCATGTTCTTATGATGATGAGACCAAAGGTGACATCAAGGTGCCCTTTTGGTACACACATATTGAGAAAGAATGGGTACCCAATGAGCTACCTCCAATTAACACTGATTTTTGTGTTAATGAGAGGATATATCACATAGCTCCATCCTCATTACATGATTTGGGCCTATTTTCCATAGATGGGATAAAGGTATGTTACAACAAATTTGTTGAATTGTTCAAGTATGTCAGTCCATGTTACAATTACAATGATTGTATGCAAATTGTTCAATATAAAAAAAAGTATGCGTAGGTATGCACTATTAGCAAATTATATACAATGGAAAGAAAATGATCAAAGTAAAAGATTTGCAATGTACATTGATGGGAGACCAAAAGCAACAGGTAATATTGCAGGTTTTATAAATAGTATGCGACCTTCCTTAACTAATAAGCAACTCAATTGCATATTTGAGGTGCGTGAGGGGAATCAAGTTTTTGTATGTGTGATAAAATCAATAAGTGCAGAGGAAGAACTACTAATAGATTGCCATTTAAATCACATAGATACAAACAAAGTTACTATCATGAGGGTGGTATGTACTATATACCATTTTATTAATAAGTTTTTTTTGCTAAGTCTATTGCTTTCAATTCACTGAAGTTTTTATATTTAATCTTTGTCACAGGATGATATGGATCCCCACAATGATAGAGGCCATAAGGATGCTCCTCCCACCCATTCTTCAACAATGGTAAACCTTATTGAAATTGTACAAATTAGATAGTTGAAAAATGTTATATTATTACGTTATTTTATTTAGGGTTTTGGAGTTTTTATGATAGTCTTACTGATATTCCTATAACAATTTGGTGTTTAGGATAGGGGAAAAGCACTTGTAGCAATAGAGGCAATAGCTACCCATTCTGATGACAATATCACTGAAACGCCTAATATAACAATTATGTTGAGTAAAAAACTAAAAAAAATCAATTTAGAAATTATGATTCTTTTGGATGAAGCAAATCCAACCAAGGAGATGTTGAAGAGGCAATCTGAATTGATGGTGCAAGCATGTCATTATGAAGTAAGCAGTAATGAATCTTTAGTTATAACAAAATTTCAATAAAGGTTTATATTTTATACTCTTTTATGTTGTGAAGTAAAATATGTAATATGTGTTCTTGTTACAAGATTTTTTGGAAACTCAAGTACCTGATCAAGGACAATGCGGTGAGGCCAGTACTAGCAGAGGTCTGGCTGCCTCAGGTAAAATAATCCTTTAGTTGACAAGTTACAAGGAAGTTTTTCTTTGGAACATTCAAAAACTTCTTTAGTTAACTCTTACTTTTATTATTTCAAAATTTATTTGCTAACAATGTATTGTTCAGGTCATCAAGTGCAGGTGACTCCTCCTAGGAGGTCGACGGACGTCCATCAAAGATTGTTGAGTGCAATGTCGGTAACAAGGAGCATGCAAACATCAATGCCTTCATGGTCTATGCTTGGTAAATCCTTGGTTTTCTATATTTGGTTTTGTGTTAATTATGATTTGATAATTTGTACTTTAATCTTGGGTGCATCACATAGTGGATTAATTTTGTGGAGTAGGAGATACAGCGACACCATCTACTACACCAGATATAGATCAGAGTACATGTATTGGTGATAATTCACCATCATTTCTTGGATCTACCCGTGTTTCTAGCACGGGAGTTATGCAGATGTCATTGTCGATTAATGATAATGAATTGACGCCTTTATAATGTCCTAAGCTTCTAGGTACTTTAAAATTATTATTTTTTATATTGTAATATGCATTTACCTATTCATAAAATTTTTTGGATTGATTATCCCATGACATTTTTTGCAGAAAATGATTCATTTTATAAGACGCTTTATGACCTCACACTAAAGATATTCAGGCCCACCATACGTACAAGGTGGAACATCATAAGTGAACTAACCCTATCCCACTATTTTTTTTCATATCATTAATTGGTACAGTATTTTTCCTTTCATTCAGGTTTTTCCTTTTACTATATTCAAGGTACACAACTTTAGTTAATTTTTCTATCTAACAATTTTGTGTTATTTCTTAAAAGGTGGAACTTAAAAGACAAAAAATTAAAAAATTAGCTCATTAAAGATTTAGAGCATGAGTTTGGTAGTAATATTTTTGAGGAGAAGAAAATTTTAGAAAAAGCTGCCAAACATCTTAAGACCATGAGGGACTCATATAGGAGTCTCATCCAGAACCCAAAGTATGAGCGTCCTCCCTTTATTCCAGCGAGGGATTGAAATGAGTTCATTTTGGATGCAAAGGAGAAAGGGGATGCTCAAAGAGGAATTACACCAGCAAATGAGAGAAGAAGGTATGCAATAGTATTAACTACTAGTACAATGTAATAATGCACTAATTAGTTATCTTTATATCTATGTCATCTAACATATTTCAAAATTTTCATAGGTTGTAGGACACATCAAAGGAAACAAAGGCCAAGCTACAAAAGATTGGGCAGCATAGACTTGGCTCTGGTGGATATTCCAAAATTAAAGCATGAATTGTAAGTAGCAGTAAATCAATTGCAGAGAAAAATTATTTATAAAATGCAAATACTTTTGTTTAATCAAAAAATGCAGGGCTCTGAATTTAATTTAGAGGCCACGACAGAACACAAAAAAAATGCCTTCAAGGAAGGCTATCAAGCCATGGCTAAATGCCTACGCCAAGCTTCCACTGGCCCAACCCAAGAGTATCCTCCATCATGCGAATAGGTAAACATGCCAAAAAATATATTAGAAAATGAATACTTGAGCAACAATCTATTTGATAATAATGTGCATGACATTGCAATGTAGCCTCTTAATCGTAACACAGATCATACGTCGCATGATGAAGCCCCTGATGTGCATCGTAGTGTTGATGGAGGTGCTCATTTTCTATTTAAAATTAATTATGTAATTATTAATACAATTTAACATCTTAAATTGAACTTGGTGTAACATTTTATGTGTATATTTTAGAGGATACAGAATGTCATGTTGAACGAGTGTCAGGGGATGTTTAGAGTGATCACCATGTAGATCATATGGCACATTCAAGTAAAGAAAATCTATGTTTTGTTCTTTTAAATTAATTATGTGTGAATTTAACTCATGACGTAGTTGTTATTGTAGCAGACCCCCCTTTGGCGCAGCGGCCTTCTGTTCCTGAACAAATGAGGAGGAGACATACATTGCCATTAGAATTAGTAGAGGAGTGGAATGACGAGGACATTGATCTTCGTCTTAGAAATTACATTAAAAAAAATAGCAAGAAACCCAAAAAGAAATGATTATAATTAATATTTTTTGGTAATGAAAGAACATTGTCTTAATGGATGTAATTTTGTACTAGTAATGTTGATGAATGATGTGCTAATGAATTATTCATGAATGTTGTGTGTTAATGAATTTTATGTGTTAATGAATGTTATCATGTGATTATAATGATTTAATGTTATATTTCAAAAATGGATGAATGAATGAATGTTATTAGATGTTAATGGGGAATTTAGAGTGATGTTAGTGGGGGAGGGGCCAAATGAGCTTACACCTTCATGTGGTTGGCCTTGTTAAGTAGAGAATATTAAACTATTCTCGAAACCAAGTGAAGCTCAAACTTTAAAGATAAGCTTAGAGTTAATAGTGGCAGCCAATTAGAAAGTCGAAATGAAGTTCATCATTATAGGTATCTTGCATTCTCAATGTTTGGAGCATTATTAAAAGCATTGTTATAAACATTTATTATTGTTATGACCTCTATGCATATCGACACTCTATCACTGGTTTTTTGCACACTTTACTAATCACTGTTATGTATTGCTAATGCATTATAGCAACATTGTCTTTAAGCCCACTTGACCATTATTTTTGCAATAAGGTTCTTGTGATTGTCACTTGATGTCCTTTTGGCCTCTAATTTGCCCCATATGATACTTTACTATGTTCCTATTAGGTATCTTTTTTTGCTCTTTATGACAATCATTTACAAACTCACCATGCTATATATTCATGATTAATAACAATCCATCTATAAACACTGATTTGTTTGAATATGTCATTGTCCTTTAGACATTGAACACCACTGCTTCTATACAGTGGCAATTGTCTTCATAGCACTAATTTTGTCAGTTTGGCTGCTCTTTCTTGTTACTTAATAATAATGATTTATTTTTACTACTTTGTGACCTTCTTCACTTCCCTTAATTCATTTATTATTTGCATTGAACAATGTTTGGCCCAATCATGCACTATAGCAACAAAAATATTGTTTTGATCTTTCTTTCTTTGTCAATAATAGTGTTTTTGTCTTTGAATCATTGTCTTAATTGTTTCATAAATGTATCCCTTTGACTTAGGGGATGAGTTTCTTGTCCTTTTGACAATGACTATCAATTCTCAACTAATGAAAATTTAAATAGCTAATTAATGAATGGTCTCATATTATTACCTTTTTAGTTTTTAAAGCACAATGTCATGTTTTAATATTGTGTAGTTTTTTTCTTATGTCAAAGTATTCTTTTACTATTCTAACATCGCTATATGCTTGTGATTTATTTATCTTGTTTCTTTGTAGTCCTTGGTGCACTTGGGGAAAAGTATGATGAGGCAATGAGAAGAAATGATGTGAGGGCAATTGTTGTTACTAGTATGTATGCCCTTTTAATATCAACACTTAGTTTCTTATTTTATATTTCCAAAGGTTCATTGCATTACATGATTTGTCTTAAGTTTCCAATTCATTATGTTTGTGAAGTCTTGTCATGCTCGTATTTCAACGCCAAAAGCACAACTTGGGTATTTCATGCTTGTACTATGATATTGCCATATCAAGTAGAGCCTCATATTCATAATTGCACAGTTATATCAACATATCAGACACAACACTATATAAAATCATTGCTATCATTAGAGGGAGGTTCATTGTATAGCTTATATCGATACTTCAGGAAGATCAGAGATCTCTATGAATATCTACAAATTGGAATATCTTAACTTTGCATAATTCCTAAAGTCATCAAATACAACAGTGATTTGATATCATATCCACATTATTATTTGTAGATTATACATATTAATCCAAATAATCTTAGTATTACCTATATATAGACCTAATCACCTTGCATATATCCAATTGTCAAATTAGAGATAGCAATGTTATTGTCATATATATCTTATCAATTGGATAAGCTTAACATTTATAAGTGGTATCATAGATTACAATTCATAGTGTTAATTGAGACTTGGAGTGATGCAGAGCTTGACAACCGAAGGTGAATAAGCCCAATCAGACTTAATAATCTGAACTTTCATTCATCATAGGTTTCATTGTTATAGCCGATTGTATGGATACTGAAAGAGATTTATAATCTTGTGATATCTCAATGATGAGAACATCAACAACATCAATACTCTCCTTGGTAATCACTAAACCAACTCACCAACATTTGCTGACTGTTGCAACTATTATGGCTCCTTCACGGAATGAGGTTGGTCTCTTCATCAAGCGGGTCTACCACCCTTTTACTACTGCCAGGGCCAAGTTCAACATATAGCAATTTTTGCCACCTTTTAGCATCTCTTCAATGTCGAATACAACATAAGTTTATTCTTCTCCTTTTAATCACCCCTTGCTGCAAACATGTGCTCATGGGTCCTCCTAGCTATCACGATACCCAGTACATGTGTGAACACTTTGTTCTATAGTTCCTAATCCTCTTGGTGATTAGAAACTCACTCCCTTCAATTTTAAGTAATTGATGTGTATTGTGGCACCATTCGGTTCTGTTGAATGTGACTGTCACCACAAGTTTGTCGGCTTCACACAACATAAACAACTTAGCCACCTCTTTTCACTTCCAAATGCCAAGCACCAATACTAGAATCTCTAGTAACATCCAAATCAGTAGTCACGGAGGCTCGGTTACTCGCGGTTCAAGATAAAGATACTATCTTCAATTATGGGATCACTCTATAACCCGATTCCTTCATTCATAAGACTTGACACTTAGCTTTCTACAATCAGTTTCTACTAGATAAGCAACCGCCATCATTCCAATTGGGATTGTTACTGAAAACCAAACATAAACCAAACACAATTATCCAATCCTTTAATTCTTAACTCCAAAATAAACCGATTCGCATGACTGTTACATTCTTTCATTAAAACCTGATATTAAGAACTAGTTCATATGCAACTAAACAGAGATCTTTCGAAACTGAAAATAATGTAGAATTCAAATACAATAAATTTGAGAATAGTGAACGTAAATGAGAAAGGATTAAGAACTAAAAAGATCTAAACAGAAATTTGATCCTTCCTTTTATTATTTTGTTCCCATTACATTATTTCCTCATTCACCAATTCTCAACCTTTTGTCCTACATTGCATAACTGAGATCTTCTTTTAAAAGATCCAAAACAATAACCTCTAAAGCTGACTCGCATAACATCTAAACCAACTTCCTAAATGACCTAACTGCTCTAACTATTCTTTGTGACCGAAGAGTGTAATATTCGATACTAATTATGTCGTGGAGTTGACAACTAAGTTGTCAACTTCACGATGATTACAACTTTTTATTATATCAAAACATTTGCTTCTACCCAATTCGTAACAACCATTAAAAATACTAAGAGTACCCAACCGATTACATCCAAATTGACACTAAATGGCTTATCAATCCATATGATCATAGAAAATAACTGCTTATAATCCAAAATCTTCAAAATATTGTCGGTTTCATGATGCACCTACATCATGGAGGAAATATGTTTCTTGCTTTTGATTTTGCAAGTTAATTTTCTTGGTTTCATAAGTTATCTTAAAAGGGGACATCACAAAGAAGTCTAGGTCAAAGATGTGGAGGTGGGACAACTATATCCATATCCATAGATGTGGAAGAATTTGAAGGGCTTCCAAAGGAAAACTCAAAGATCTTATTAGCTTTGAAATTTCCAAATGATAGAAAACATATATTTTCATGAGGTCTTGAAGGTTAGGGCTTAATTGCAAAAAGTAATCAACTGTAAGATTCCCATGATTAGTTAAGGGCTAAAGAGACTAATTTATTGTTATAACTTGCTCATTGTGGGGAAACTTTAAACACTTATTGATGATAGAAGGAATAGCTTTCATGCCATTGAGCCAAGGATGTCCTAATTTCACACAAAATAAGTCCAAGGTAGGGATAATAGAAAGGGTAACATCTAAGGACATAAAACCAACTTTGACAATAAGGATGACTGAACCTAGGATGGGACAAGTGAAACCGTCATGCACCTTAATCACAACATTAGATTTATCATATGTATCATGATCAAATTTTTGTGTACAGAGACGTTCTTCAATAATAACTTTCACAATGCATGTTGGATCTATGAGCACTCCTTAAGAGAGATTATCTTTAATCTTTGCAATATTGTATAATGGTCCATTAGGTGCATTAATGATCTATCCCTTGAGTCAAAATTAATACAGGATTCACACTTATGCTTAGTTTTCTCAATTAGATTAATAACATTATTGGCAACTTCATTAGTTATATCAAGGAAATTAATGAAACTTGAATCCTTCATTAAATGAAATTAATGAAATTATTGACATGGAGTATGTTTTTCTTGTTTTTATCTTCTTTTGTTTGTTTCTAGATTTAAAATAGAAAGAAGCATGCGGAATCAAAAGACCTATCCAAAAGGAAAGCTAGCAATGTCTAAGAGAATTTTAGACATGAGGAATAATTATTCACAGGCATGAACAATTTAATAATTTGTATTTGGTATAATACGACAATTTCATAATTTCATAATTTCATAATGTTTTATGTGATAATATTGGTATGCTTAATTCGATAATATATATATATATATATATATATATATATATATATATATATATATATATATATATATATATATATATATATATATATATATATATATATATATATATATATATATATATATATATATATATATATATATATATATATATATATATATATATATATATATATATATATATCTGTGTGTGTGTGTGTGTGTGTATATATATATATCTGTGTGTGTGTGTGTGTGTGTGTGTGTGTGTATATATATAACCAAAAATTATTCTTGCTCAATTTTTCAATGTATAAATAATAGTTCTTTCGACAAGAATGCTATGTGTTTGACGTCTATTCCGACCAATGTCATCAAACTTTAGACGAACTCTCTTTGGCATTTCGATGAGGATGCTATGTATTCAACGTCTATTCCAACCACATGTCATCAAAAGTTCGATAGGATTTGGTTGCATAGATAAAAGGTATGATCTAGGTTGAAGCAATCGCTTCGACGACGATTCGGTTGATAATTCAACCACTATGGACGTCAGAATTTTAACAATGATTTTTCCCATCGTATAAGTGATGAAAAAAGTTTGACAACAGTTTTGGTTGTTTGGTCGACCAATTGGTATAAAAAATTTGACTAATCCTCATAAAAAAATAGACTAAAATTTACTAGTGTCACCTAATGCCAAGTGTAGTATTTCATGTAAATTTATTTAATAAGTAACAATAATCTTCTACATCAAGAATATAAATTAATTAACAATCAATTTAGATATAGGAGTTAAGATTGGATATTTTTAAATATTAAATTATACATGTATATTTCTAAATTGTCATATTTAGTTTTAGATTTTAGAAATATTAAAGTTATGTTCAACATATCAAAAGTTAATTTTTTATAATGTTAATTTTAAAAAAAACATAGTAGAAAAGCATAAAAGATATAATTTTATTTTTTTACATTCTAATCTTACAATGGCATCAAACCATCTATCAAAAATAATTCAAAAAATCTGTGTAAGAAAAGAGAAACCTTTCAAATTCCACTGCCAGCTACAAATTTTGTTATCCACGTCACCATCGCATGTAAAAAAGCCACAAATAGCGGGACCACTAAATGCATCATCAATTCCAATAAGGAATACAAATGACGGGCTGAACGATAGCAGTAGCGACATTGAGGGTGAGGAATACAGAAAACGATACGCTACAGTGTAATAATAAAAGAACAGCAGCAGCGGCCATTTGTCTACCATTTTATTATCGAAAACCACCAATATGGTACAACATATCTTACCAAGGGGGACACTTGTTTTTTCAAACTCTTCTTATATATTATGTAGTTTAGTTGGCTGCATAGCCACAATAACTTTGAATATCCTCCTTTTAGGAAACTTCATCATTTTTTAATATTCTTCTTCTTAAATATGATGCTACGTATGTGTAGATATTTTTAAAAGGTAAAAATAAAAATAATTAATTTTTTCATTTTTATTCGGGGTGTGAATAGTATAAGTTAAAGATGGTAGGTATAAGTTATGTAGATTTTAATTTTGTATATAATTTTTTTATCGTCCAAACAAGGATGATAAGAGATGAATCTTTTCTTAATATTAGTAAGATTTTATTTGATATTTTTTATTTTAATATTATAATTTAATTTGGAGGTAGGCTAGACAATCTAGTGATTGATATTATTTGGATGGAATTTTCCTCTTTGGTTCATTTATTTTTTATGTTTGAATATTTAGTTGCTATTAAAAATTATAGATAGAAGAGAATTTATTTAATATATTTTATTTTGGGATTCATAGGTATATTTAGTATTTAATTTTTTCATTTAATTAGAATAAATTAAATTTTGTTCTATTATGTTAGTTATAATATATTTAGATTTTTGAAATAAATAGTGCTTAAATGCTTATTTGACATACAATAGTGTGTGTGTGTGTGTGTGTGAGAGAGAGAGAGAGGGAGAGACAGAGAGAGACAGAGAGAGACAGAGAGAGACAGAGATCTAATCATAACTTTAAACCCTAACCAAAACCATAACCATAACCTAAACCTTAACACTAAACCTAAACCTAACCTCAACCAAGTAAGCTCTAATATTAAACTTTATCCTTACCCTCACTCTAACCTTAACCCTAGCCATGTACCCTGATATTAACCCAAAACAAACTATAATCTAAACACTAAACCTAATCCTAAATCTAACCATAATTTTAACCCTAACCATAATGATCATTCTAATACTAACCCTAACTGCAATTCTAACCCTCACCCTAATTATACTCTAAACTGTAATCTTAACCATGACCCTAATAATGAGGTGAACCATGGTTCTAACAATAATCCCAAACTAACCCTAAACCCTAATTGTAATCATAATTCTAACTCTAAACTTAAGCATAATTCCAACTCTTACTCTAACTATACTTAAAATCCTAATCTAAACCCAACCCTAAGCATGATGTAAACCCTAATATTAACCATAATTGCTAGCCTAACCCTAACCCTAACCCTAACCTTAACTCTAGTCCTAACCCTAATCATAAGCATCAACCTCAACCCTAATCATAAGCATAATCCTAATTGATATGTAAAACCTAACACTAACAATAACCCTAATCCTAATCTTGAACTTAAACCTATCATAATTATGATATTACTATCAAGTTTCAACTATGTAGATTTTGATTCAAACTTATTGACCCATGATAGCATTACCACAATTTGACTTGTTGTGGAAAATACCTCCTAATTACCTATCATATTATTTATTTTACATTACTATATCCTATTCCCAACCCTAGCCCTTATACTCACCCTAATTGTAATTCTAACCCTTACCCTTATCCTAACTTTGATATAACCTATATATATAATTCTCACCCTAATTTTAAACTCTACCTATGACCATAAGCCCAACCTTAACACTAAACCATAATCCTAACTATAATCCTAAACCCTAACCTTAATCCTAGTAATAAATTTAAATCAAACCCTAAACCTAATGCTACTCTAACCATTATATAAACCATATCCTTAATTTTAATTCTAACCATGATATGAATCCTAATCATAACCCTAATCCTAACCATGATGTAAATCTTAACCCTAACCACATTAGTAACCATAAGCCTAAGTAGTAACACTAGCATATTAATGAATAATATTTTTATCTTAATTTATAAATAAATAATAATATAATACATTTTTAATCTTATTCAATATAGTTTTATATTATAGTAATATTTGACAAATAGTAAAATATAATATTAATAGTATATATAGTTAGAGTAAAATTATGGTTAGGTTTAAAATAAAGTAATTATTAAAAACTTATAATATAATATAATATAAATTATTTCTAATAAAAAGATGTTATATAATTATATATTAATCCATGTTCATGGCGACTCCTACTAGCTTATATATCTATATATAAAATATGCCTAGATGTATGAGGCGTTTAGTTTTTTCATTATTTAACTTTAATAAAAATATTAAATTCAAAAAGTGTAATGCCTCAATACATCTCAACATATTTTATATATAGATATATAAACTAGTTTAAATTAATTAACCCGACAAGCTTATTATGGGCATCGCCCACTACAGAAAAATGTCTGATATAGAAAAATTTGTTGGGAACTTTTCTAGTGGACATTTTATTGGATCTACTGAGACTGAGAGAATGGATCCCCATCTTCAATTTCAGTTCACAAATGGAGTCTTTTTTGGCCTGTGTGTCATGGATGGAGGCTAAGAGAATAGCGTATGGATAAACCGCTAGGGTAGAGATGAGCATGCTATTAAGGTTTTTGTCTCAGTTTGAACTTAATGGAAGTAGTGAAACAAGATTGGGATGTTCACCAATGAAAAAAAGCCTAGTGTGTGGTGTTTTGCAGAATGTTTAAAAATTATGATTTCATGGAAGTAGTTGTGGTTGTAGGAATGAAATGAAATGGATTTTTGAATGGCTCAAAAACTCTCAAGCTAACGCATACGACATCTATAATGTCGAGTATCCATAAATTTTGTGAGCATCCCTTCTACCTCTACGTGTATGAGAGACTTTTCAGCATGGTATGTACGTCCTCCAGTGCAAATAGCTATGGTCATTTTCACGTAATGCCCCCAAAGATATGTGGTCTCAGGGTCTCCAATGATTGTGGGTGCTGCACAGAATAAATTAGTTGAGAAAATTTTAGAAATCTCCAATGAAAATGCAATTTGAATTTGTAAAACTAGAAGCAACATCTGTTGCCATCATTCTTCCTTCTTGCGCTAATGTGGGAGATTTGGAGAAAGGTATGAGCATCCTTCAAATTTGAGACTTGAGGTGCATGAACTGTTTGAGTAGAATGCTCGGTAACATGTATGCAAAATGTTAAAGAAAAGGATAGACAACATGAGTAGCAATAAGGCTCAATGATGTTGACCATAGGTTTGTTTTGTCATATCATGAAAATTTTATTTTAGTTGGTGAGGATAACAGTATGTACATATTATTTCAGTTTATTATGCCTTGTATGTATGAAATTAAAATAATATGAAATTGAGATTAAACTAAATTTATTGTCGGCTAATTTTGCCAGAATGCGTGACTTTTAATTTATGAAATTAGACATAGCCATAAAGGAATCTAACATGGTTGGCTAATAATTCAATAAATTGCTATACCAGCAAATAAGCGGACTAGGTGCTTTGTTTTTATTGGTTGAACTAAGTAATTTTTTCCCTCTAATTTGCACAACAACAGACATGGAGATTAAGAGACTTGCTCTTTTTTTAGATTGTTTGAACAAAAGGAAGACTAAGATAATGTTTAATTAAAAATAAAAAAATTCCATGTATTTAGAAATTAGGGAAGCAAAACCAACAAATGAGATTAAAAGACAATGTTGCTTTTCTTTGAGTTCCAAATAAATCTATTTTACTAATTTGCAAATACACAGGTGATAGTTAAAATCGTTATTATTTTAAACATTTAGAGGTATCTCACATATAAAATAATTTAGAGATGTTTGAAAAATAGAAATTTTTATTAAAACTTTTCCTATTTCATTTTTTAAATTTTATTTATATGCTCTTTGTTTTATGATCTAATTTTTATAAAAAAAATTAAAAAGTAATGTAAAATAATAATAAAATAGATTAAATATAATAATGTTAAATTTTCTATTCTTTAAAAAATATATTTATATTATATATAATTATACATACTATCAAAAAAATTATTTAAAAAATAAATTATTTTGATATTATTTACAATTGATTCAAAAATTTAAAATTTAATGATAGTAATTAACTCATGTGTAATAATTTAATTTAAATGCTTACCAATATTAGAAATCATTAAGCCTAAACTATGTAAATATTTAATTAATCTTGCAATAAAAGATGTAGTAGCATAACTACTACGAGTTGGCTTGATTTTTGAATTTAATAGATGTATATATTTATTGAAGAGGTTGAGAATTTGAAAAATCTGAAAGAGTTTAGAAATCTTTAAAAAATAAAAAATACAAGGTTAGAAATCTTCTCTTTAAGGATGATGGTTGTGCGTAGGAATTTATCACGTTTGAAGTGTCACCGTGATTGTTTGTAATGTCTTTTTTATTTATTTAATAAATAGTAATAAAATTAAAATACAAAAATAAATAAATAATATTATATAATTAAAAGTTATTCAAAGGAAGCGACTAAGAGACCAATTGAGGACAACAATGAAGTATATAAGAGATCATTCAGGTCATTCAATGGTCACTTATGAATCTTCATTCTTGAGTCTATGAAAATAAATCCTTCATTCATCCATTTTTTAGATATTATGAAGTCTAATATATTATGCCAAGAATTTATAGTTATTTCTTTTGTCACTTACTCACATCGTTATAGCTGGTCAATTATGTTCAATGTATATAATGTTGCCCATCAAATAAATTTTATCTTATTTATATGTGGCATTTTCTGAGCTTTGTCAAAGTTTAAATTGTAAATTGAACCTTGAACTTTGAACTTGAACTTGTCGGTTCAAGGTTCAAAGTTCAATGTATTTTTCTCCAAAAGCGTCATGTATAGGTTGCATTGTGTAAAATCCTTTCCTTGTCGCGGCCACATGTTCATGTGTAAATGTTAAATTAAATCTTGAACTTTGAACCACAGATTTATGGTTCAAAGTTCACGTTAGAATGTTCACTTCTACAACTTTACACTAAAAAGTCTCCCAAGCCAAAGTTTTAAAATCATGGTTCGTAATTTTTCTAAAATTGTTATAGAAGTCATTGGGATCCACCACGGTTGTCATATGTGCATATATATTAAGACATCAAGAATCGTGTACTTTGAATCCAAACATTATGGTTCAAGGAACAATTTTTGAGATGTAATAATACCTGAATATAAGCCGCGAACCAAATCTTTATTGACTGACAGTGAAATGATTGATGTGATGGAAAGAGTGGCACCACCTCAGCTCATGGGCTTTTCTTACTAAAGAGAAGTGTGTGTAACAGGCTGTTATCATTTATTGCAGCATAAAAATGAATTGATGGCAATTTTTCATGAAATGATGGGAACTGAAGCAAGTGTGTATTTATTTTTCCCTCTCTTTGCATTTCTTTATTCTGCTCTACTATCTTCTAGAGGCGTTTTGGGAGCAGTGAGGTAACATTCTCGAAAGGCAAGAAAATGGTGAGTTCTACAACAACCTTGGCCCTGTAATTCATTTAAGCTTCTTCATTTTAAAGAAAAAGAGTTGTCTTCATTAGAATTTTACAAGGTTATATTTTAGTATGTCTTCTTCTAAAGTAAAATTCATGAAGGAAAGTAGATTTTCTCCAATTAATTGTTGTTTACCTAAAATGAGGGATATGGCTATAATGGATGATGATATCAGAGAGATTGTTTCAAGGCTAAGGAAAATAGTTGATGAAGCCATATCCATTAGGATTGTAGACAGTGGTTTATTAGAAGCTGTCGGTTTCCCTGAGGTGATTCCATGCTCGGAGTTAGTAATAGAATGCCATAACAAGTACAACAAAGCTGAGAGGTGCATTCAAATAGAAATTGGTGAAATCCTAGTAAATATCGATAGAACAGTAATAATGGCTGCTCTCAGAATTCCATCAGTTGAGATCTATGGAGATTACATTCTCGATAAAGCCATAGCAGACTCTGAGCTGAACAAGAAAGAGTATAGGAATAACATAGCAAGGGATTGGCTGATAAACCTAGAAAAAGGAGATTCTTGTTTGCCTAGACCTCTCAGAAAAGATCACCTGTTCAGAGAAGTTAGGGATATAACGATAATGTTGAATAGGGTTAGAGGTAATCCCATAGATACCAACTCGGAAGACTTGATGTACATTTTTGTGTAGGCTATCCTAGACGTGTGTAATGCTATTGACTAGGCCAAAATAATAGTTGAACAATTACATGAAAGTTTGTCTCAGCCAGCTTTAATCTCCAATTTTTATATGTCCTCATACCTCTTTTATATTCTTGCCATTTGTAGAATATGGGATGGTTTGCCTCATGAAGAATAGAATAGAAGTATGCCCATCTATGAATATCACCCCCTGTTACATAAAGGAAGAGACCCCATAGGTTTCAAGAAAGTGCATGATACCTTTTTGTCCAAATTGGTTTTTGAATTGAGGGGAAAACCTAACTGCAGAATATCAGAGGAGGCTATGGAATTTGTGAAAATTTATGGAAGTTTTTATATTCAGTTCCCTACTTTTACCTATTTAAGAGTAGGAGGTTTCATTGATGCTCCACTAAAACATCCCAAGTTTTGTCCAAACAAGTGCATTCTTCTTGAAGTAGGGAGGCAGTTGTTGATGGTTGAGAAGAAATACAAGGTCAAGAGAGGTATTGGTGCTTTCTTCCCACTTGAGCTAGGACATTACAAATTTTGGTTGATGCATGACTTTTCCTTTTTGATTAATGAGTTGAAAGAAATGAACCTCCAACCATATCAGGCAAGAAACTACTTTGATAGCAAAGGTTTTGTTGAGAGCCATTTCAGAGTGGATGCTATGTTTCTTCATCAACCAGCATTGGAAGACTTCTGGGATGATTGCATAGATGAGGTTGAGGTTACTAAAAGATTGTGTTCTAGGTTTTCTCTCAAACAAATCACTGCTTTAAAGCTTCCTTTCAGTATCAAAAACATTAAAGATGAAGATAGAAATGCATTGGAATAAGACAGTACAACATCAGGCACTGAAATGGTAATCAGAAGAGTTGATTGGCTAGCAGAGGAAGAAGAAAATGTGAAGTCTTTAACTAAGGAGGTTTTTCAGAAGATAGAGTAGTGGCTTAAAGCTCAAAATAAGAAAATTTCAGTTATCCCTGCATTGAGAACTAGAAGGAGTCCAAGGACTCCAAAAATTGAGTCCTCCCTTGTTCTAACTAATAAGATTGAACCGTTGCTTTCTATGGGTATTTCAAATTCTCCAAAAATTCCCAAAGATTCAGAGTTGGTTTCTGATGATACTATGAGGTTTACTAGGCAAAGAAGCAAAAGAAGTGAGAAGGTGGACTCTCCTTTTTGCATTGCTCTCGATTCTGACACTGAGGAGCCCAGCGTAAAGCAGTTCAAAAGGTTGAAAAGAGGTGAAGAATCAACTGTGGATTCAGTATTAGTTGGAGGTGATGGAAGTATAGGTCAACAAGAGCCAGTTACCCCAAGAAATCCAAGTACCACTGTTTCCCTATAGCTTGCAACTCCTAGTTCTCCAAATTGGATGGATCTAACTATGAATAAGAAGAGGAATATTGTGTCTACCTTAGTTCCTATTGGTGACCTGGTCAGTAAATACCTCGAAAAATCCCCTAGAACAAAGAAGCGAAAGACAAAGTCTATGGTAGATGTAGACCCAACTACAAGTCATTGGGTCGTAGAGATTTTCAAGCCTAACTCCAACAAGACCAACGCTGAAGTCACCGAGCAAGATTTCACTGTGGAGAAAGTGGACTTAGGAGTGTCTTCCAGAGCTATTGATTTGAAAATTTTGAATCGACAAACAAGAAAATCAATCACAGAGTACTGAAGGATGCCGAAGACAAAGCTAAGTTGAAGCAACTTTTATGTGAAATGGCAAAGTACATTCAAAAATTGCAGAATTCTATTCCACCACCTTTGGTGATGGTACCCTTAAGTCTGGATGTCAAGTCTCCGGACAATCAAAGTTCCTTGATCAGGTACATAAAGAGAGATCTCTCTCTAAGGCGTTCTATAATTGGATGGGGGAAGTTGGAGAGATGGTCAATCACTTCGCTCAAGCCTATGAGAATTCAACTAATCAGTCTTCTGGTCTAGTATCTTCCTTAGAGGCTAAAGTCAAAATTTTGGAAGGAAAGAGAGACACTCTGGAGATAGCAATAACTAATATGGATGAAGCCTTCAGCTACGGTATAGAAAAGTTTCTATCTGAGAAGGTAAGTCCTGGTGCTGATACTAGTCTCCTATTTCTAGAAAAGGTTAATGAGGAATGGTGATGTACTCTAATTGAGCAAGGTATCGAAGGATCAAATCAGATTCTAAAGACAGTAGCCTATGTTGAGGAAGTTCTTAGCAATCATATAAACTATATCTACAATCTATCCAAAGGTGAAATGAAAACAGGAATTGATGCAGCTAAGATGAAGGAATCCTTCACTGAGAAATCACAAGGGTTGAAAGATGCCAAGGAGATGGTAGCACGAGACTGCTCAGTCATAGCCAGGGTGCAGCCATTGATAATACTCGGTGAAGAACAAGTGAAGACGCTGGATACTAAGCTAGAGTAGTTACAAAACTGTAAAGATATCTGGGAACAGAGGTTGGATCTTTTTTCTTCGCCAAACAAGGAGATGTTGGAGAGATTCACAATGGCTTTCAAGGAGTGGTCAGCTGAGCACAAAGCAACTGAGGCCACTGTCAGTGCTGAAGCTGGGAAAAGCTAATCTGATTGATTAGTCTTTGGAAAGATGGTTCCAAGAAGTTATAGGGTGTTAGTTTCTTTTCCAGAAATAGACTTTAGTTATGAAATTGATTATGCCCTGCATGGCTTTAAATTAATTTTTGAAAGACCTTGTACGGGTCGGTTCTCTAGTAGCAGAAACTTATAGTTTAATATTTACTGCAAATACTTTCATGGAATGGTTTTGTTTTGGAATTGAAACTCATGATATAGTATCAGTTGATATATATTTAAAATAATAGTATCTTTTTCAAATCAGTGTGTCTGGTTAATACATGTATGTTGGTTTCAGTTGGAATTGATTTCATGTTGCTGCAATCTATGAATGTGTTTCAAGATCATACATCCATTTTTTAGTTTTATTTCAGTATATGTTGAATCGATCTTTCTGGGAATGTTTCTTTTCAGTCTTAGTCAGTTGGCTTGGATAAGTATGAACTCTCTCTTAGAGCGTAAATCTTTCAGTAGTTATTTCATATGAGATTTGAAAAAGGCTTTTGTACTTTCAGGTCAAAAGTATACATTATTTTTACTACTTTCATTCTTTTCAAATAAATGAATTGTCAAGATTGATCTTTATATAAGGTAGCTTCTCCTTTGATCATAGAGATTTTATTCATGAGTGACTAACTCAACTGTTGTATGAGTTTTTCCTTCATTTTGGGCAAGAGTGTTAGCAAATTGTTATAGTTTTATTAAGAAGGAAAATCTGTATACCAATAGATTTTTGGCGACTCTGCTGGGGAAACTTACAAGTAGACCAGAGCTTAAATCTTCTCTTTTAATGGTCAGTTATGGTGCTACGTACTGAGGTAATTCCTGGCCGGCAAGAGCTTCCCCTAGTGTTGCAACCTGATCTTCACTTCACTGATACACAGGAGGACATTATTGTTGATATGAATGCAACTGCTTGGAAATTAAGGACAAGTGGTTAGCAATACCAACAAGTGAGATTAGTAATTAAGGAAGAAGAAGAGATTGGAGAGTGGTTGAGACGTTTTCCCTTGGCTCGACCAGCTGCTATAGAAAATAGAGCAGCCCAAAGACCTAGAGGATAAATTTTTCTTTATCTATATATCTTTGTTATAGTCTTAACCAATAAGTTGGCAGAAAGGAGATATATCCGAGGGGATAGAGCAAAGGGACTGGTTGATGAAGATTTTCAAGCCATAGAACAATTGAATTTCAACCCACATATCCCTGTGAGAAGAAAGACCCAAACTACTAGTAGAGCATCATCACCTACCAAGTCTACCACACCCATTTCTAGTTTTCAAGCCCTTACATTGTCTAGCACATTAGTTCCATCCCTTTTTAATCCTCAGCCTCTAAATTTTTCTCTACCAATCATAGCCCAAAATCAGCAATGGGGTAATCAGGTTGGTCCTCTAGATCTAAAAAATTTTAACCTACAAGCTTTACCCAAAGGGGCTAAAGAGGTTCTACCCAAATTCAGTGGTGATGGTAAAGTTTCTCCAAGTGATCATATTAATGCTTTCAATACTACATGTAGTGTTATAGGCATGGGTACAGAAGATGTGGCAATCCATCTTTTTGTGCAGACCTTGATTGAAACCGCTACAGATTGGTTTCATCATTTGCCAAATGCTTCAATAACAACCTGGAATGGTATGAGAACAGTTTTCATGGCCTGCTTTAAAGCATCCGATGATGAACATTCCTTATTGATGCAACTCTCCCAATTAAAGAAGGAGATGCATGAACCCATGCGGGAATTTGTTGCTAAATTTAATAAACTCTTGCAGCAGATTCCAATTGCTCATCATCCTAGTGACGAAAACATAAAGGGCTTATTTGTAAATGCTATGCCTCCTAATATCAGCTTCCATCTTAGATGAGGTAGAGTGGCAGACTTAGCGGTTACCCAAGCATTAGCAGTGGAACTTGAAGATGACATGATTTCTATGGGTAAATGGAGAAGAGAGGTTTAGACTCCAAATAATCAACCCTCTATTTTTGGATCTTTTGATCCTGTTGTGCAAAGGCTTGTAAATGATATGATTACCCTAAAAAGACAATTACCAAAAACTACTCCTGCTCCCTATCAAGATATCCCTAGAAAGTATGTAGGCCAAGGAATGGGAAATTATGTCAAGCAGTCAAATACTTTATCACATCAACCTAGACTTCAGATTGAAGCATCTCCTGCCAAAAACAACGTGTATCTTTCACTTGACTGACGAGCATGATGGTGATTCTTGTCCTCAGATGGTGAGGTACAGGAAAATGGAGGCCAGCAATGAAGATAACTCTAGAGGACCTAGCCACTCCGTAAGTTATTGTCTCGAATATGAGTTTGACTTAGAACGTGGTGGTGACATCCTTACAACTCTGGAGCATCCTTCATGTTTAGTGCTTACCCGAGCATGGCAAGGTGGCAAAATTCACAGTCACACTCCATCTCCTTTTCAAGGAAAGAGGGATAAGGAACCAATGAGTCAAGCTGGCAGCAGCGCAAAAACTCTAGGGAGTGAACCAGTAAGGATTAAAATCCTTAAAAGGTTAGATTCTGAACCAACTTTTGATTTTATAGAATTCTGTAAATCTTCTAAAATCTAGATATCCCTTGCTGAATATTTGAAGTCAAATCCTAGTGAGTTGGACAAGTTGGTTTCTTATGTGAAAGGTTCTTCTCCTATTGTGCAGTCCAATCAAACAAATACTGTGTCCATTAGTGAAATCCCTAATGAGCCAAACATCAAACAACCCAAGGTTAAAGAGCCCATCATCAATCTCGAATCCTCAGAACCTACTCATGTTATAGGGAAACTTGAGCCCTTTTATGTGTCATTGTTCATCCATGGTCATAAGCTTAGTAATTGTATTATAGATTCTGGAGCTTCTGACAACATCATGCCCTCTTTGGTAGCAAAAGCCCTTGATCTGTCTTTAACAGAAACTTTTGGTAGGTGCTACTTCATGGATTCCAAGCAAGTTCCTTTGATTGGCCAAATCAAAGATGCTCAAGTTGCGTTAGCAGCTTTCCCTGACAAAAAGCTCAAGTTGACCATTTTGGTTGCTGACATACCAGCTAGTTATAGTATGCTTTTGAGAAGAACCTTTTGTAGAGATCTGGGTGGAGAGATCAAATTAGATTGGTCTCAAGCTATTGTTCCCATTGGGGATAAGAAGGTTACTCTACAACCTGAGACTAAGTACAAGTATACTATTTTTCCCTTTGATGATCCTAAGTCTCACATTTTGTATGAGGAGACTGATTTCTCTAACTATTTGATCATGCCAGAAGTTGAGGTCATGAACGAAAATGATAATGAGGAACTGTGGACCTTAGAATTTCATGGGAGTTGTTCATCTACTGGTTTGGGTGCTGAGGTAGTGTTGATATCACCAAATGAAGAAAAATTCCCTTTTGCTTATAAGCTTGAATGTGAGAACACTAACAAGACTACAGAGTATGAAGTCTTGTTACTTGGAATTAAAGAAGTGAAAAGAAAAGGCATTAAAATGCTTAGAGCAAAAGGAGATGCTGAGTTAATTATGAAAGAAGTAAGAGGAAAATATGCAGTGAGGAATGACAAAATGAAGCACTATAGGAATAGAGTTTGGGACAAGATTGAAGGGTTTGAAGCATTTTCAATTGAGTCCATACCAAGAGAAAAGAATTCTAGAGAAAATGGCTTAGCTGGTTCCGCATCACTTCTGATTCCTCATCCTGATTTTAACAGCGACTAATATACCATTGAGCTCATTCATCAACCCAATGTACCAGACAATGCTAATTCTTGGGAGGCCTTCAGTGATGATGCTCATGTGTTGTCTTTTCTTCAGGGTATGGAAAATTTTTCCTCTATTTTCTTTGAAGGGTCAGAGTTTGAATGTCAAGAGTTTTGTGCAAATGAAGAAGTAGAAAAGGGAGAAGATGTTATTCAATTAAAAGGAAATCATATTCCTAAAGGTCTTGTAACCATGGAAAAGTTTTTTGATCGCAAGGATTGCTTCGTGGGTCATGCTGATGGGACAAAAAATGGGTAGCCTGGTAGTCATGAGAAAATCAAGATTGGGAGTGATGAGGATCTGAAATTTGTCAACCTAGGTACATGTTGCAATCTCACTGAGAAAGAAGTATTTACAAGATTACTTTGGGAGTTTAGAGATGTATTTTCATGGTCGCATGAAGATTTGAATGATTTCAAAAAAGGGAAATTCCAACATCATATTCCTTTGAAGCCAGGGGCTAAACCCTTTAGATAGAAATTGAAAAATTATAATCCTAGAGTTGCTAATGCTATTTTTCTAGAAGTTGATAAAATGATTAAGGCAAAAATAATTTACACGATCCATCATTCGACTTGGGTAGCAAACATAGTTCCCATCCACAAGACGAATGGTAAAATTTGAATTTGCATTGATTTCAGAAATCTTAATCAATCTAGTTTGATTGACAATTTTGCTCTCCCTAATATGGACCATATTCTTCAGAGGGTGGCAGAGTCTGAAATGATGTCGATGCTAGATGGGTTTTCAGGGTACAACCAAATTAGTGTGGCCCTTGAAGACCAACACAAAACAACATTCACTACCCCTTGGGGTACGTTTGCATATAACTGGATGCCATTCGGTTTGATCAATGTAGGAGCGACATTCCAGCGGGCCATGAATTCATCCTTCAATCATCTAATGAATAAAGTGATTGTGGTGTACCTTGATGATATGACTATTTTCTCCTGTAGAAGAAATAAGCATCCTAAAGATCTAAAGCTTATTCTCCAAGAATGCAGGAACCAAGGGATATCTCTAAATCCCAAGAAATCAATCTTCTGTGTGACTGAGGGAAAATTGTTAGGTCACATAGTTTCAGAAAAGGGAATTACAATAGACCCCAAGAGGGTACGGGCGATTCAATAATTGTGTTTTCCATCCCACAGGAGTGGAATAAGGTCTTTCTTTAGGCAGATCAATTTCCTGGGGAGATTCATGCTAGACTTTTCATAAATAACTAGACCTATGGTCATCTTGTTAAGTGAGAAGCAGACATTTAGATGGAATGATGAGGCTAAAAGGTATTTTGATGAGGTTAAAGAAGCAATTGCACAAGCTCCAATCCTTGCTCATCTGGATTTTCGCAAAGACTTTTTGATACATTGCTATGCATCTGAGCACACTATGTTAGGAGTCCTATTACAAAAGAATGAGGTGGGTGAAGAGGTGCCCATTTCATTTATGAGTGTTCCTCTTAAGAATCATGAATTGAAGTATTCACCCATAGAAAAGTAGGTTTATGCAGTAGTAAAAGCCATCAAGCAATTCCAGTACTATATTCTACATTCTTATTTCACCGTGTATGTTCCAAATTCTGTTGTTAAGAGTATACTAACCCAACAAGAGGTGTCCATGAATAAGAGAGCCAATTGGGTGGCTAAAGTTCAAGAGTTTGATTTGGAGATCAAACCTACCAAATTGGTTAGGGGCCAAGGCTTGTGCAAATTGATCACAGAAAATGATGTGATTCCTGAAAATGAAATTCCCCTATCCTTACTTACAGGATTAAAAGATACATGGTTCTCCAATGTAGCCTATTACCTCACCTATGGAGAATGTTCGGCTCATTTAACAGCAAAAGATCAGAGAAACTTGAAGCTTAAAGAAGCCAAGTATGTTATAGTGGATGATATTCTATATAAAAGGGGTTTGGATGGAATGTTTCTCAGGTGTGTAGATGAAGATCAGCAGAAGAAATTGCTTCAGTCATTTCATAGTGAAGCATGTGGTGGGCACTTCTCTTAAACAGTAATAACTTTCAAAATTTTGAGAAATTGTTATTACTAGCCTGGAATGTTTAAGGATGCATACAAGTGGGTAGCACAATGCGAAAAATGCAATCTATTTTCAGGTAAAACACATTTAGCTGCTTTGCCTCTAAGACCAATAGTAATTGATGAGCCATTCAAACAATGGGGTTTGGATTTTATACGGCCAATAAATCCCCCATCTAGTGCTAGACATGCCCATATTTTAACAGCTAAAGGTTACTTTACTAAATGGGTTGAGGCTGTTGTAGTGAGGAAAACTACTTCAGAGGTTGTATGCTCTTTCCTAAAAGAAAATATTCTGGTTAGATTTGGCGTTCCTGCAAAGATTGTTGTTGATAATGCACAGAACTTCTCTTCTCAAGAAATACAAATTTTCTGCTATGATAATGGGATTCAATTAGCACAGTCATCAGACTACTTTCCCCAAGGCAATGGGCAAGTAGAGTCTACCAATAAAAACTTGATCAATATCATGAAGAAGCTAGTGAGTGAAAATTCTAAAGACTGATATAAGAGATTGTTTGAAGCTCTTTGGGCTGATCATACTTCTCCTAAGCGAGCTATAGGTATGACTCCATTTGAACTGGTCTATGGAGTAGAAGCTCAACTCTCACTAACTCTGGAGCTATCAACCATAAAATTGCAGAAAGTAATTGAAGATCAAACCTTTTCTGATGGATTGGATAAAAGGATCATGTACCTAAGTAAGATACAGGAAGAAGGAGAAGAAATGGTAAACCGCATAGCTCTGCATCAATCTCGGGTGAAGAAATTTTTTGACAAACGAGCCAGGCCCAGGAAGTTCATGGAAAATGATAGAGTGCTACTATGGGATAAAAGGAAAGAGCCCCGAGGTACCCACGGTAAATTTGAGTCCCTTTGGGATGGGCCTTTTGAAATTACTCAAGTGCTGGGACCGAATTCTTTCAAGCTTAGGTACGCGGATGGAACAGAAATGCCCTTATCTTATAATGGGCAAGATCTGAAGCTTTATGAGTTGTAATTATGTTTAGTGTTCCTTTGTACATATGTTTTTGTTGTGATGTAGGTTAGTTGCGTGTGTTGCCTTTTTTCTTAGTGTGAAACCAAAGAGCTTGGATTCCTTGTTTAGTCCTTTATAGTCCTAATCCCTAGTCGGAGCCACCTGTTGTCTGTCAAATAAATTTTATCTTATTTATATGTGGCATTTTCCAAGCTTTGTCAAAGTTTAAATTGTAAATTGAACCTTAAACTTTGAACTTGAACCTGCCGATTCAAGGTTCAAAGTTCAATATATTTTTTTCCAAAACCTTCGTGTATAGGTTGCGTCGTGTAAAACCCTTTCCTTGTCATGGCCACATGTATGTGTGTAAATGTTAAATTAAATCTTGAACTTTGAACCACATATTTATGGTTCAAAGATCATGATAGAATGTGCACTTCTATAGCTTTACACTAAAAAGTCTCCCAAGCCAAAGTTTTAAAAACATGGTTCGTAATTTTTCTAAAATTGTTATAGAAGTCATTGGGCTCCACCACGGTTGTCATATGTGCATATATATTAAGACATCAAGAATCGTGTACTTTGAATCCAAACTTTATGGTTCAAGGAACAATTTTTGAGATGTAATAATACTCAAATATAAGCCGCGAACCAAATCTTTATTGACTGACAGTGAAATGATTGATGTGATGGAAAGAGTGGCGCCACCTCAGCTCATGGGATTTTCTTACTAAAGAGAAGTGTGTATAACTGGATGTTATCATTTATTGCATCATAAAAATGAATTGATGGTGGTTTTTCATGAAATGATGGGAACTGAAGCAAGTGTGTATTTATTTTTCCCTCTCTTTGCATTTCTTTATTCTTCTCTACTATCTTCTGGAGGTGTTTTGGGAACGATGAGATAACATTCTTGAAAAGTAAGAAAATGGTGAGTTCTACAGCAACCTTGGCCCTGTAATTCATTTGAGCTTCTTCATTTTAAAGAAAAAGAGTTGTCTTCATGAGAATTTTACAAGGTTATATTTTAGTATGTCTTCTTCCAAATTAAAATTCATGAAGGAAAGTAGATTTTCTCCAGTTAGTTGTTGTATACCTGAAATGAGGGATATGACTATAATGGATGATGATATCAGAGAGATTGTTTCAAGGCTAAGGAAAATAGTTGATGAAGCCATATTCGTTAGGATTGTAGAGAGTGGTTTATTAGAAGCCGCCAATTTCCCTGAGGTGATTCCATGCCCAGAGTTAGTAATAGAATGGTGTAACATGTACAACAAAGCTGAGAGGTGCATTAAAATAGAAAGTGGTGAAGTCCTAGTAAATATCAATAGAACAGTAATAATGGCCGCTCTCAGAATTCCATCAGTTGAGATCTATGGAGATTGGAGTATCAATAAAGCCATAGCAAACTTTGAGCTGAACAAGAAAGAGTATAGGAATAACATAGAAAGGGATTGGCTGATAAACCCAAAAAAAGGAGGTTCCCATTCACCTAGACCTCTCGGAAAAGATCACCTATTCAGAGAAGTTAGGGATATAACGATAATGTTGAACAGGGTTAGAGGTAATCCCATAGATACCAACTGGGAAGACTGGATGTACATTTTTGTGCAAGCTATCCTAGATGTTGGTAATATTGTGGACTGGGCCAAAATAATAGCTGAACAATTACATGAAAATTTGTCTCAACCAGCTTTAATCTCCAGTTTTTAGATGTCCTCATACCTCTTTTATATTCTTGCCATTTGTAGAATCTGGGATGGTTTGCCTCATGAAGAATGGAATAGCAGTATGCCCATCTATGAATATCACCCCCTGTTACATAAAGGAAGAGACCCCATAGGTTTCAAGAAAGTGCATGATACCTTTTTGTCCAAATTGGTCTTTGAACTGAGGGGAAAACCTAATTGCAGAATATCAGAGGAGGCTATGGAATTTGTGAAAATTTATGGAAGTTTTTATATTCAGTTCCCTACTTTTACCTATTTAAGAGTAAGAGGTTTCAGTGATGCTCCACTAAAAATTCCCAGGTTTTGTCCAGACAAGTGCATTCTTCTTGAAGTAGGGAGGTAGTTGCTGATGGTTGAGAAGAAATACAAAGTCAAGAGAGGTACCGGTGCTTTCTTCCCACTTGAGCTAAGACATTACAAATTTTGGTTTATGCATGACTTTGCCTTTTTGATTAATTTGTTGAAAGAAATGAACCTCCAGCCATATCAGGCAAGAAACTACTTTGATAGCAAAGGTTTTGTTGAGAGCCATTTCAGAGTGGATGTTATGTTTCTTCATCAACCAACATTGGAAGACTTTTGGGATGATTACATAGATGAGGTTGAGGTTACTAAAAGATTGTGTTCTAGGTTTTCTCTCAAACAAATCACTGCTTTAAAGCTTCCTTTTAGTATTAGAAACATTAAAGATGAAGATAGCAATGCATTGGAATCTGAAAGTACAACATCAGGTATTGAAATGGTAATCAGAAGAGTTGATTAGCTGGTAGCGGAAGAATAAAATGTGAAGTCTTTAACCAAGGAGGTTTTCCAGAAGGCAGAGTAGTGGCTTAAAGCTCAAAAGAAGAAAATTTTAGTTGTCCCTGTGTTGAGAACTAGAAGGAGTCCAAGGACTCCAAAAATTGAATCCTCCGCTATTCTAACTAATAAGATTGAGCCGTTGCTTTCTGCAGGTATTTCAGATTCTCCAGAAATTCCCAAAGATTCAGAGTTGGTTTCTGATGATACTGTGAGGTTTACTAGGAAAAGAAGCAAAAGAAGTGAGAAGGTGGATTCTCCTTTTTGCATTGTTCTAGATTCTGACACTAAGGAGCCCATTGTAAAGTAGTTCAAAAGGTTGAAAAGAGGTAAAGCATCAACTATGGATTCAGTATCAGCTGGAGGTGATGGAAGTACAGGTCAACAAGAGCCAGTTACCATGAGCAATCCAAGTACCACTATTTCCCTACAGCATGCATCTCCTAGTTCTCCAAATTGGATGGATCTAACTGTGAATAAGAAGAGGAATATTGTGTCTACCTCAGTTCCTGTTGGTGACCTGGTCAGTAAATACCTCAAAAAATCCCCTAGAACAAAGAAGCGAAAGACAAAGTCTATGGTAGATGTAGACCCGACTACAGGTCATTGGGTCGTAGAGATTTTCAAGCCTAACTCCAACAAGACCAACGCTGAAGTCACCAAGCAAGATTTCACCGTGGAGAAAGTGGACTTAGGAGTGTCTTCCAGAGCTGCTGATTTGAAGATTTTGAATTCAGAAAACAAGAAAATCAATCACAGAGTACTGAAGGATGTCGAAGACAAAGCTAAAGTGAAGAAAGCTTTATGCAAAATGGTAAAGTATATTAAACAATTTAAATATATTGCTATCGGCATAACCATTGCAGCTCTTTTAGGTGCAAGTGCTAGTATACATGTATCCAAGTGTTGTGCCTATAAAACTAAACTTGTATGTAAACTTAAACCTATATAATGGAATGAACTAGATGAAAGTAAAATTTTACAACTCACTTTTGGTTCACTGTAGTTTAAATCTATGTTGTTAGATATAATATTTGTGCCCAAAAATTGAAAAGACATGCAAATATAAACATGAATTCATTGGGCTAAACATGAATTCATTAGGATAAGCTAATAAAAATATGAATATTGAAATTTGTTTGTCTTTATTTTTACATCTAAATTTGTTTGTCTTTTTTTTCATATTTAAATTTACATATAGATGATGTATGTTGATGTAATACTCTTAATTACATCGAAGGTGTTTCATATATGAAACACATCTGGTTGGGTTAAGACGATCCACGGCTATCTTTTTCTCTATACCAGTGCAAGACGATTGAAATCATCCTATGCATTTATTTCATTCGCTATTCATTGGTTATCCATATTTCATCCATTGTTCATTGGTTATCGTAAAGGTAGGATAGGTGGCGGATGATTGCATATCTTTTTACGGTCTGATCTTTCCAATTTGGTTTTGCTTTTGTCTGTTCTATATTTTCGGACTCAAATCCCAGGGTGAAGTTAAACCGGAGTTAAGGTTGTGGTTTATGAGACATGTCTACTCCCCGTGTCAGAGGCCTCCTCGCTAGCAGTTCATTATTTTATCTGTCCGTCATAGATGCATTAATTTAAGATGCCCTGTGAATGTTTGATGTGGTCCTACATAGATATTAAATGAATGAGATATTAAAATGAAGAAAATAATGTGCTGAGGATCTTAGATAGTCCATCAAGCTTCAACCCATCTAGCAGAGAAAAACAAATAATAATATATTCATTATATTATATTGACATTGTGAGAAGCGATTGCCATTCTTGGTGGGCAAAATGCGATGCCATGCGTTGTTGTATTTTTCGTTAGTGATGGCTTCCAACTAGTCCCTGATGTCAACAAACCTTTAAGTAGCGGGGCACCTAAAAGCAGTGGTTCAATTATTTTTATAAGCGGCTCTTCATACCATCAAAGCCCATTATTAATGGCAATAAATGAAGGAAAATGAAAAATAATACAGTTGAGATGTCAAATTTTTCCATGGTGATAGTCACAAACAAATCATAGTTTAATTATGTGGCTACCATTTTAATTGGAGACTGTACTATTGTTTAGTTGCGCAGATGTCAGCAAATGATTATCATCTCTTCTATAAATTGGAAGGAAATCTTGGCAAAATTCATATTCAAGCTTGCATTAGGAATATTTGTTTAGAAAGAGGAGTGGAAGTACAAGCTGCATGAGCATGGAGATGCTTTGTTTGCTTATTTTGGGCTGAGTGTAAACGTGGAAGGGTTGAAGCATACAAAAATGGCAGTATTTACAACAATATTTCAATTTTCAGAATCATTAACGTCAAAATGTTATTTGCACAAGCTTATTCCTTGCCCATGCTAATATCGAAGCTTTCCAACAGGTAATGGACATACTTCCAGGAACAAAAGGATTTTTTGAGCTCTGCTAGACACATTTGCGAAAGGTGGAATGCGGAAACAAGGAACAATTGTTTTTTTGGCTAAATTCCTCAAAAATTTGTCTCATGAATGTGTGGTTGTTACATGATCCCAATGGTTATCTTCCCTCAACGCACATAGATGACCACTGTCAGATCCTCGCACACGCATCTCAAAGCATGAAACACACGGATCACTGCATACTATCAAAATTAATGTTACCTGCGCATGCGAAGGTGGCTTGGATGACAACTATTGGTGGCAGGAGAATAATTAATCAAGTTGCCAGAAAAGTTGAAAAGCTAAACGTTCCCATTAGCATCTTAATTCTAGACATATTTTTTGTTCGCCCCGTCATTCATACAGTGTTTTAGAATCCTTGAAAATAATACATAGGAACAGCTAATTGAAAATATAGCATTTTAATGGATGAGACATATTTTAATACTTTATAATATTAATGAAAGTCATAAAACAGAAATAAATAGTTTTAGTTTACACTTTTTATATAGTGAATAATTATATTAAAAAATATATACATTTAATTATTATTATAAAAATAAAAAATAAAAATATTTTAGAATTATTATAAAACTATCTATAATATTCTTTAAATAAATAAGAAACAATTTAGACATATTGTTCCTTTACAACATTTAGTTAAAAATTTGTTATATTTTATAATTTTATTATATTAAAATAATGTGAAAAAATGATCTTAGAAAATTTTATTTTAGAATTATTATGAAACTATTTATAATATTCTTTAAATAAATAAGAAAAAAATTACACTTATTTTCTTTACAACATTTAGTTACAAATTTGTTATATTTTAAAATTTTATTATATTAAAATAATGTAAAAAAAATTGATCTTAGAAAATCCATTCTTTTGTTACATTTTAAAATTTCATTATATTATAGTTGAATTAGGGTTAGAGTTAGCTCTAAGGTTCATTGGATATTGAAGTTTGAATTCCCAAGATTTAAAATAATATTGATTTAATGGTCAAACAATCAATAATAATAAGTTTTACATTTCATTTATGTTTTGAATAATACATAATTATTTTTTATTAGTAAATCATATTTTGAATATTAATGTAATTGGTATTTAGAATCAAACATTTCAACACTACAAATTATTATTTCATCCATTAAAAACATTAGTTGGATTTCCGATCAAATTTTAGAAATCACAGTAAGACAGTGCACTTTCTGATTTCTACCTTTCCCTCAATGTTTTTGAAAATTGCAGTAAGAAGGTACAATTTTTTACTTTTCTGATTAGTCTTCAGAAATCACAGTACGAAACAATATCACAATAACATTAAATGTTCATCGGATAGTCGCCAGTTTCATTGCTGCTAAGCCCGCGGAGGTGAGGATAGCCATCAATAGCAGGGAAGAAAATTAAAGGTTTCAATAGTTTATGGAATGCACATTCACGGCTCATTCGGACATATATTTTCAACTCTTGCGAACATGCGAGGGAATAACATGTAGCATAAGGACAAATATGTTATTAATTCCTCACCTCACCTTTTCCCTCCTCATTTGCACAAGCCCAATATGCCATGTTTAAGGGGCAAATATGGAAAGTGAGTCTTAAATTTTACCCTTTTGAAATTAACTTATGAGAAAATAATAAAATATTTCAAATATTTTTCTTTTCATTCCCAAAGCTCATTTTAATTTTCTGCTATGGTTCAACTTTGTTTAATTTTTAATCCTCACATTTAACTTTAATACTTTACAATATTTTTATTCAAATTATTTATTCGGCATCCAAATTACATACCAAGTTGCAATTACTAGTATATATTCTTTAATAAAAAAATTATCTCCTTTCATATCTTAAACATAATTTTGAATGAATATCTTCAAATGAAACTGTATAACATGAATTATATTACGATTAGATAAAATTACAGTTTTCCTATATTTATCAGTTTTTAAAACCAATGGAATACAAAATGGAACGCGATATATTTTAACTTTAAATTTGAAACTACAAATAAACTGGGGAATATTTTCCCATATATAAAGCATTTAGAAGTGGTTTTAAAACGCTACCTGTGACAGAGCTTGCACAAGCAATATCCTTCCTTCCAGCACAATACTCTCGCACTTTATTTAACCAACCACGATCTTTGCAAAGTCTCTCCGGCGTTGGAAAAACGATCACTTTGCTATCGACCAACTTGAGAGTAATATAATTTTCGCGGTAATAATCCGAGCTTTCATACGATGCATAGAAAGCCTTGACAGAGCAAAAGAGCTTCGCTCCACGGAAATACTTCTTGACTAGCATTGTCCTTCTATGCATCCAACGCTTTTCCTGCATCCACAGCCACTTCTTCAATTCTTGTGGGACACCTGCATCATCTAAGTTTTCCACTGGCATCTCGCCCTCAAAGTATTCCAGACAAGATTGAAAATTGTCATCGACTTCACAACTTTCTGGATCAATGTCCTCATAAGTGACCTCGTCCTTACAATGCCAACTCACATTGATTTCATCCAATTCTGGTCACTCGTGCATCTTTGGAAGTCCCTTCATATTATCGTTGCAGACTAGATGGAATACCTGTAATTTATGGCACCCATTGATATCAGGAGGATCTTGAACCCTCCTGCAATTATATATATTTAATATCTTCAACTCCCTTAGTGATGAGAAGCTAGGAAACTTTTCTAAATTTTTTAGTGAGAAAAAGTATACATTCTCCAACCTGAGACAACATGTAAGATCCGGTAACTCCCTTATACCACATTTGCCAATTTTGAGCACAGTCAAATTTGATAGAAGATTGAAACTCGGAAGCTTCCTTAGTTCCTCCATATTCCATAGATAGAGATTTTCCAGTTTGCCACAGACCTTTAAACGTCTGGGCGCCGAAGCAGCTTTTGATGATATGGACAATTCTAGTGTCTTTAAAGCACTTGGCTCGTCACCTGCCACATCTATTTCTGGACATGCCGTCACTGCACCACAATCCGACAAAACAATTTTGTGTACTTTCTTACATCCAGCGAGGACTGGCGGGCTGACCATCTGGTCGCACCGGTTGAGGACAATACTTTGAAGCATTACACAGCCTGTACAATCTAGGGGCCCCTCCACTCTGTCACACATTCTAAATTCCACCTTCTCCAAGTGCGCCAAACCATTCAAGCTTGGGAACTCCGAGAGAAAAGGACAGCGAACATTAATTTCTCTGAGATAAGAACATGGTGTGAGATCTGTCAGCTCATCAAGCCCTTCTCTGCCTGCAATGTTGATCTCAAGATATCGCAACTCTCCGAGGCTGCTTAAATTGGGAAGTTTAAACATTGGATGTACTTCGCTAATCTGAAGCCACGCCAAGCGTGCCAAATTTTCCATACCTTCAACTTCTGCCAGGTCTTTGCAATTTTGTAATGTGATACTTCTGAGACTGTCCAACTCGCCGAAGTAAAGATTGTCTACATCATGCACATCTACAAGCTGAAGCAGGCAGAGATTCTTAAAGTACCTAGGGGCGCTCTTTCGATGCTTGCATTGTTCCAACCTAGCCAATTCAAACCCTTCTCGGTCTTTTGAAATTAGCTGGCGTTGACTACTGGAAGTGCGTCCCTTGCACCACAACCATTTTCGCATTTCATATGCTCTGTTTTTGGCGAACTCAATATAGAGGTCATGTATGCGAATTTCAGGTTCAATTTCTTCAAGAAAAGCCTTCTTACGTAGATCCTCAACCTGAAATCACATGTATATATGAGGCGTTCAACGGTTATTTAATTAAAAACACCCAAATCACAAACATAAAATGTTTAAAAGCAAATATTCCACTTACTGATTCCTCGATAAACCAGATATCTTCGTTGCAAGTTATAGCCAGCCACTCAGTGACTTTGTCGGGAGAGATATTAGGCGGCATATATAGGGTGAGAAGCATGAACACAGTGCGATATTCGGGGCTCATGTTATCAAAAGCTTCGCGCAGCACACAGAACACAGGATCCAATCCATAACCAGTTACAATACTAACCCACTTTGACAAATCCTCATGGTGTTGACTAAAGAGGTGGTTGCCAAAAGCTTTCAAGGCTAACGGATGAAATGTTTGACATCTCCGAGCAGTGTCACATCCGAACAGACATCTGTTTGCACATTTCAAAGCACAATCTTTGTCCCCTGCCCTCAATGTTGACACTTGTAAAGATGTCCCTTCCAACAAGATGTCTATGGCCTCGTCCTCTTGAAGGCTTGGGACGTGCATGGAATCAATTTTGAAATGTTTTACTAAAAAATCTACCCTTCGTGCGCTCAAAAGAATGTAGCTGTTTCCACTTAAATCTGCCCGAATATAATCTCTCACTTCGTCTATGCTGTCTTCTGTGATATTGTCAAGAACCAACAATACCTTTTGACCCTTCAATCTTTTATACAACTCAACTTCTGCCTGTAGATTATAGCAAAAATTGCAGAATATTTACAAATTTTGTTCACGACTCTTTGTTTAGAGCCACTTACGTAACGCTAATTCATAAAGAAACTTATACATGGAAAGGAAGTACATCTTGTAGGCAAAGTTAAAACATTTGAAGTTGCTCACCTGATGTTTTGTAAGCGTTTGGAGAATCCATGGAGGGCAGTGAGTGAGATACTGCAGGGCAATTTTTACTCTTTCGGATGGATCGCCTCTAGAGAATTCCAAATGGCATACCCTACCCTCAAACTCCGTCAATGTGTGATTGCAGAAAGCCTTACAAAGTGAAGTTTTCCCTTGGCCCGCTATTCCATACAATCCTGCGATCCGGATGCCCTTTTCGTTGGGGAGAACTTTGTTGAAGAAATTTGTAACATCGTGCAATTAATAATTATTGTATATGAGTGAAAGTACAGCTCAAGCAAAACAAAAATGTTGCAGAAATGAAGATGGTGGGATGCTTTCACCTGGCACATTCGATCTCCCCCTTGCATATAAGGGATGCGATACCTTTGTGATGGTGGAAGTATGCGCCAGATTTCTTTCACTATGTCTTCTCTGAACTCCACTTCATCGTTACCGTCCTTGAATTCTATCCCATTAATTCGCTGTATTGCTTTCAAAGCCTCCAGCCATTGGGCTTGCTTTTCCTCGGATATCTTCAACTGTTTCCACTTTTCTTTGTCTACATTTTCCTCTTTAAGAGCATCTGTTGGGATGTGGAAGAACAAGGGTAAAATTTTGAGTTTGGGATTTTCACCGGTCGCGGTTTTCGCTTCCACGAAAGCAGCGAGTTCCTGCATTGGCCACTTTGATTCGAGGAAATCTTTGGAGAGAAGCAAGACTGCAATTTTGCATGTCTTTCCGGCCTCAAATATACGAGAGACGAAATCTTCTGTCAGTGGCAAGCTTTCAGGATTTTGATCTAAGAAGCAGGACACGAATTGGTTTGTCAGGTCCGTGTATAGCTGCCTCACAAAAGTTTTCTGCTTACCGCTGTGACTGAGAAATACATCTTGACCGCTGTAGCCACTGTCAATTAAAATATAGAGCGAGTTTTAAAATTGGATTCATTCGGCGAAGAAAGACACTAACGTTCAAATAAAATGTTTCTAACCTGCGGATCGATTCGCTGGCTTGAAAGGACTTCTCTGTGCGTGAATCTGTTGTCTCCTCCGTCGAATGCTCGGCATGAGAACATTCTCCGCCGCTTTCTTCCTTCCATTGAGTGGTCCCCTTCTCATCCATCGGGAGGTATTTTTCTGACTTTTATTCACAGAATAAACTGGACACGGATCATCGCCATGCATGAATAAAACGCTAAAGAAGGCAAGGGTTAAGTATATGTACATGCAAGCAATTAAACTATCATAGTTCATACAATGTTTCCTCTATTGTGAAATATATATTCCACTCGCAATGCTTATGTAGTTTATTCCTCTGGAAAAACATTATTAGTTTATTCAACTTAGATTATATTGTAATCTACAAGAAGCCAAGAATGGCTACGGAAAATGGACACGATAAAAAATGATGTTTGGAAGTGCCCAAGGCATTTCCAGGGGATTAAGAAAACTGAGTAATAAATGTTGAAAACAGATTATTAATTAAAATTTGGTAAAAGCAATATGAAGGCTTCATAAAGTGCAGTTTAAAGAAATTACTTTTTTCAACTTTTCAGTGGCTTTGGTTATGATTCTTGTAAACTACTTTCTCCTCTCCGTGCAATCATTAAGCAGGCATGAAATTTATTGTTTGCTCGAGTCTTTATATGGTTTCTGGCTTGCTAGAAGCTATAAAGGTCCCTTGTTTTCTCTAAAGTCTTACGTTAAAAACATCATACCATTACCTCCTGCCTCTCCAATATTTTCTTTGTAGTAGTGTGCTATAGGCTGCATTTTGGATGCTTCTTTAAACTATCATTGTGTGACGAAAGTTCTAAAGCCCTCCTGTAAAGGTCTCTCCAACTCCTTTTGCTGCTACCACAATCGAAGCCCTCCAATAACCAGATAGGTGTTGTACGATTTCTGTCACAACGTGACCCTTTTGCTTTCTATCTTTTAGGACTATATGTATTTAGACTTAGTGGCTATGGTCTTGTAGACATAGACTCTTAGTCGATTTTGCTTGCATGTTTCCTTCTACTTAATGATGTGTGCATTTTTCAACTCATACTTTCATGACAAATGTTTACCATGATGTGATGAATAGTTTAGCATTCAGACGGACACATTTTATGGGACATTTTGATTTAATCTATGATGATGTTATGGATGTATGTAAAGATGTTGTGTGGTTAAATGCAGTAAAAAATGATTCATATTTTGATTTCAATTACAATTTTATGGTTATTGATATGTTTTCTGAGTGTTTATGGTTATTGGCCTAGATGTACTATGCATTACATGATATAACCTTATATCTATATCAGTAGTGTGTGTTTAATTATGCCGAAAGCATTTCTTATATAAAACGCATAGGCCTGGGTTAACCCGATCGACAACCGTGTAGCATGTCGTACGCATGCAAGACGATTGAAGTCATCGGGATCGTCCGCCGCACTTGAAAAAATCAAAATCTTTAATTTTTTTGCGGTGGGAACGCGACTGCAGAGCGATTATTTAACTCGCCAGCAACCAAAGTTAAGTTGTGGTTTAAGAGACACGCGTCTACAGGGTTTTCGAAATTGCTGCACTGATCATTAATGTGAAACAGGTGGATTGGATACTTGAGGACGATTCTATTTGCGATATTTGTTTCTGTTCCGTACAACGAGAATGTCTATTTTTCTTAATGAGAACATTGATTGCTGGCTCAGTGAGTCTAGTGCTCCTCCGAAAAGAGATGATTACGATGACTAAGAAGATTATAATAAAAAAGTTAACAAGGGTAAGGGAAACATCACCTGTAGACGCCGAGAACCCAACGTACATCTGATCTTGAATAATTGCACATTCAACAACAGGAGACAGAAAACTAACCAGTCTGAATAAGAACATCAATGTAGTTGCTTTGTCTTAAAATGATTCAGTGCCATTGTCTTCCGAGTATAGAGGGGTACTGATGAAACAGTGCCATTTTCTTCGGAGTATAGAGGGGCACTGGTGAAACTGGCTTCAGTAATGAGGAAGAAGGAAAAGAAGAAGAAGTGACCTGGCAGTACAAATTATCATCGTCATCACAGCAATGGGTTATCTCAAAGGGCGTATGCAAATCATTCAATTCTGTACATAGTCTTACCCTTTTTTTTTGTTTCTTTTCAGCTGTCGAAACGTGGGCATTTTGTTTTTGATTGTTTGATTTTGTGTGGGAGATTTTAAAGATAGTTAGAGTTTCATCAACTCCGCCAGAATACTCACAGCTTGTAATGAGGATTTCCCAATTGGCGAGGGGGAGTAATGAGGGTTTTTGGCTATCCCTTAATATGTAGCGCCTTCCCAACGCATGCAGCTAGGAGGTCAATATCGAACCTCCATATGTGAAGTTGTTCATCGTATTACACAGAGTAGTTAGAGAAGATTCAAATTAAAATCTTTAGCTTTGGCGTGGAGCCATACTTCATCTGCTTGGCATGCAATTTATATTATGCCCAATTAACATTTGTATTACCCTAGAATATTATTTATATTAGGCCCGCTCTTGAGATTAATGGACCTCAATATATTTCCTTCCCAGTAACCAGCGGGTTGTGCCACAATCGATTTGACGCCGTTGAGATCGATATTGAAGTAGCACCACGCACATCCTAGCCACTGCATCGAAGCACATTGCCAATCAAGCCCTCAGCAGGGATAGGGAACACAGCCTCCCACACATCACTACAACTGCTGACCAAGATATCAGGTCCCAAGCCAACAGTCCAGAACACTGCACCCCGAAAACAGGCAGTAGAAGACATCCAGGGAGCAGATAACCAATCAACAGAACCACGCCAAATGACATTACCAATGCCAAACACTTCCATCCAAGCGAAGACCAAGGAAACGATCACACAAAACGGAGGGATTCAAAATGAAGTCGCCAAATCCAAGCCCATGATAAGGTGGGGAAATAGAAAAGAGCAAGGTAACCTCCTCCCCTGCAGCCAAAACAACACCCAACTTTTTCCAAGACTCAATAGCACAAACACGCCCTTCGATATCATAAGCGCCTGGGGTATTAGGCACTCTCACATTTCTAACTTAAAACAAAAAAACGTACCAAGGTAACCTTGCAGTTTTATTAGGTAATGTCTTGCTACCTGTGCGAAAATGGAAGTTTTAATATAGGGAATGGACATCTGTCAAAGCACAAGAGACATCTGTCAAAACATGCAAAAGTATAATGGTTGGACAGGCGGATTTTCAGAAAAGTGCCTCACTAGGTATATTTCCGAAATTCGGAAATGTACCTAGTGAGGCACTTTTCCGAAAACCCGACTTCAGCAGAGAATTTCTCTATCTCCATTAATCGTCGTACTTAAGCAACGCACTTTTCTTTAGCTGTTAAACATGCGGCAAAACTTTATTTGTCTTTTAATAGCATCATTAGCTTCTCCATTTCCCTCAAAATGATATATTTCATGAGCAGACGGAAAGATAGGGATCCTCATCCATGCTTCTGGAAAACGTGTGGGCCACTCTCGCTGCACAAGAAACCCCTTTCCCACATTCACATGAGCTTCAAAGCAGTGACTCTATCATTTCTTCTCACGCCTCAACAAGAAATATAACAATTTATTTAACATGTTAAGTTGCAATATTAACTATAAAATGACATATATTTATTAACGCTTATTATAAAAAAATCCACTTCACATATATTCACAAACATCTATTAGTTTTTATTAATTTTAAATATCATATTAATAAATGATAAATATAATTATATTTTAATTTTTTACTAATACTTATTCACTTTTTCTTCCTTTTTATAATAGTTATATTATAGCATATAATTTTAAGTTGTATCATATATATTAGATTAAAATTTTAATAATACTGTTATTGAACTTTTTAAAATTAAAAAAGTAGATTTTTAATAAATATGATTATTTTAATAATAAAATTACTAAACTTTCTATATATTATTAAAATTTTCTATTATTTAATATTTTCTATAATATATCTTTTATATTATATATTTTAAAGATATATTATATAAAATATTAAATAATAGGAAATTTTAATATAATTCTAATATTATATTTCAATGTAATTTTAAATTATATTATATTAAATAAAATATTAAATAATATGACACTTTATTTTTTTTACAAAGTACTTTTATCTTACCAAAATATCTTACCAAAGGGGAAATAATATTAATTAACATTAAGTGATTTATAATACTATAGTACATCATTACTTTTAATTAATAGATTATAGATTAATATATAGATTACGATTTAAATATTAATTAACTATATAATATTATATATAATAATAATTACAATTATCATTTAAATTACATATTAAATAACTATTTAATATAATTTAAAGAATATTATTATATAGTAATGATCATTCTATTAAAATATTAAATATATTGTCATTAATATTAAAGGTGATATATATTTAATTATTACCAATTAAATATAGCCATAATAATATTTATTTGTAACTATCATCACAACTTAATATATAAAATATCTAAAGTTAGAATTCAACTTCGTTTAAGTAAATATTATATAATATTGATTGATAATTATTTTTATTACGTTTTATTTATTTGATCTTAGTGATGTCAAATAATTATATTTTTTTATATATAATACTAAATTTAATTTAGCTAATATTAATTGTTACTATATTTATATAATGATGTATGATATATTTAATATTAATAATAATATTTTAGATTAAGTATTAATTAACTATTTAATATAATTTAAAGAATGTTATTATACTTTTAGTCATATTAATTTTTTCTTCTAGCATGATGCAATATTTGCACCCTTCAACTACATTTTTAAATGAGGAGTCAAACATGCATTTTAGTTATATTATTGTATAATATATAAATTATTTTAAGAGATAAATATATTTTTTTTATAGTCAACATTAAAGAGGGAAAATTTTATAAAAGGTGTTTCAAGCATCAATTTTTCATATCAATTATAATTTTCAATGAATCAAGAATCAATAAAATTTAATAATATCATTAAAACATTAATAATGATTAAATAATATTTTTGTTAAAATATCATTTCAAATAGTAATTTATATATAAATATAAATATTTATATTAATTATAATATAAATAATAATTAACACTTATAAATTAAATAAATAAACATAAATTGATATTAACATATAATTAAGATTTATTTAATAAGTAATCATAAACAATTATAAAATAATAGAAAAATTTAATCTAAATGCTTAAATATATCTATATTTCTATATTTGATTAATTAGTTAATTTCAAATAATAATGTACACTAAAAATTATATATATTACAAAATTTAATAATAATATGACATAAAATACAAGGTTGCAGAGCAACAAAGTTCTTGCCAAAATAACAATATGATTGTTTAAATTTAGAAAAGAATTTGGAAGTATTTTTAAAAAAATTAGTAAATTTTAATTTGAACTCTATAAATTTGAACAAAAATTAATATTTATTTTAAATAAAAAATATTTTCAATTTGATTTGTTAAAAAAATAATACCAAAAGTTAATTTTGTTAAAAAATGAAATGTAATAAGTGTAATAAAAATTTTAAAAATAATTATCACATACTATATAAAACAATATCTAACTAAATAAATGAATATACACCCATTTTTTTCTCAAAAAGTACTAAGCGTAGAGAAAAATAATGGAGAAAGAGGAAGATGAGATATTAGAGGGGCTTCACATGTACTACCTTGTCAAAAACTATTTTCTTAGTATAGTTTCTTATTTGTATTATTTTATTTTTCTATCTCTTTTATTATGTTATATAGTTATATAAGTTAATGAAGAATTAAATTAGTTATTATAGAAAAGAAAATAGTTTTTGTAACATATATAAATAAGATTTTGTAATTATTAAATCTTATATATGTCAATGGATATGGATATAATTTATAGATTAAATTTATATTAACAATTTCTATTATTAATTATATTTTAAAATTTCATAAATTTATTAATAAATATATTAAAAATAACTTTATATCCCAAATAAAAAGATTATGTAACAAATTATTCAGTATAATATCTTAACAACTTTTAATACAAATAAATTTTAATATCTTAATTATTTTGATAAGAACTAATAATAATAATAATAATATTCTGAGTACAAGGTTTTTGAATTTAAAGGAAGACTTTATAAAACCAAAGTTAGGTATTATAAATTTTATTTCATGTAAGTATTGAAATGTTCACCTAAAAAATCGCTCATACCGAACCTTGCAATCTTAAATAAATTTTTTTGAACAATCCGCCCTTATCGCTCAAACTTTTCAGCCAATAGAATGAATGAAAAATACTACTACTTTTATAGTAAACTTTTTACTTCTAAGGACTCTGTGGAAGCTAAGACTCTCAGACAGGACTATAAAAACCTTATCCCCAATAGAATATCCAGGCATGATGGTGATTTACTTAATAGAAATATCTCGATAGATGAAATTGAGAAGGCTATTAAATCCATGAAGAATGACAAGGCCCTTGGCCTTGATGGTTTGTCTAGTAAATTCTATAAAGCTAACTTGGATTAGATTTGCAAGGAGCTTTATGACCTATTCTCTGATGCCTATGAAAAAGGTACCCTAGGGTGCCTCATTAACAGAGGCATTATCAAACTTCTCCCTAAGGATGGAGACAAAGCCTTCCTAAAGAATTGGAGGCCAATTACCCTTCTTAATGTCTCCTATAAAATCCTTGCCAAGATTTTGGCCTTGAGACTTGAATCTATCCTCCCCAAATTTGTGAATTCCATTCAAACTGGCTTCATCAAAGGTAGGTATATTCTTGAAAATCTGATTACTAGCTGGGAAGCCATGAATTGGTCCAAGCATTCCAATTAGAACTCTGCTATGTTGCTCCTTGATTTTAAAAAGGCTTGTGACCGTATTGAATGGGATTTCATGATTATGATGTTAGAAGTGTTTGGATTCCCCCCCTGTTCTGTAATTTTGTCAAGATCATTCTTAGAGACACCTCTGCTCAGGTGGAGGTCAATGGATCCCTCTCTGAACCTTTTCCTCTTGGGAGATCCATTAGACAAGGTTGTCCCCTAGCCCCTGCCCTGTTTGTCATTGCCTCTGATGCCTTATCCTACATCCTGAAGGATAATTCCCTTTCCCCTACCGTCAAAGGTATATCTCTCCCCAACAATACTAATCTTATTAACTGCATATTTGCTGATGATACCTCCTTATTTTTTAAGTTAATGAATCTAACTTTGATGCTCTTCATACTAAGCTCAATACCTTCGGCTCCATTTCTGGTTCCCGTATCTCTCAAACTAAGTCTATTTTCCATGAATGGTCTGATCAACCCCTTGCCTGGTTTAATAAATCTAGTTTCATTTGGGGAGGGCCTCAAAAAATTGTGCGATACCTAGGTATCCCCTTTTCCATCAAACCCTCCCTAAAGGACATGTGGCTCTGGATAAATGATAAGGTCTTTAACAAGCTTAATAAGTGGCATAACAGATCCCTCTCGCTTACTGGCAGAGTCCAGTCCTCCTATAGTGTGTACTATTCCTCTGCTTGGATGCTTAACAATTATCAAGTTCTTGAGATTTAGAAGGCCATCAGAAATTTTCTTTGGTTTGATGGTAAAGGTAACAAGAAGCATCATGTTGTCAAATGGGATTGGTGCCACACTAACAAGCTCCTTGGGGGATTGAGACTAAAAGATCTTAAAACTCAAGGGACTGCCTTAGTCTCCAAATGGATCTTTCACTCTCTGGAAGGTGATGAACCCTGGAGGGTCCTTATTAGATGCAATATTGAAAGAGGGATACCTAGAAAAGCTAGAACTTGGAAAAGCATCCCCTTTTGTGATATCATTGAGGGTGACTTTCCTATTCTTGTTCAAGGATCATCGATCTTTAAAACTATTTGGAAAGCTTGGGAACATGTTAAGAAGTTCATTCCTAATAGATCCTTCTTTGATAATAAACACCTCTATGATGAAAGATCTATTTGGTGGAATTTACACCTTGCTGGAAAACCTCTTGCCCTCTCCCAAGGTTGCTCTGCCAAGTTTTTGAATAATTTGGGTATTTCTCAACTCATCTGTCTCTTTGAGGATGATAGGCTTATTAGCTGGGAGGACATCAACTCCAAGTTTAATATCCCTCATTCTCAAAAGAAAACTTATAACATGATTGTCAAAGCTTTCAAAGATCTACCTAATATTTTTCATGTTGACTCTCATAGATTTATGAAAATGAAATGGCCGAATGGTACCATTGTGGAAAAATTAAAAGCTAAAAACATATACAAAATCATTGCTGCCAAAAATGATATTACTAGTCATATTAACATACTCTGGTATTCTAATCTTGATGATAATTTATGGAAAAGCATCTTGACAGACTTTGGAAGGCTCCTATTGAACCTAAAATTAAATGTTTTAGATGGTTGTTGCTTCTTGACAGACTGCCTATTAGAAAAGATCATGATGCTATCTGCAAATTTTGTGGGCTTCAAGAAACTAGTAGACATATTTTTCTTGACTGTTCTTTTGCCAAAAGTATTTGGTGTATGTTTGGTATTAATTATCCTATGTTTGTTAATATCTTTGAAATTGTCACTAGTTATATTGATGGTGTTAGAAATGATATGAATATCTTCTGGAACATGTTATCCTCTAACATTCTTTGGCAGATCTGGAAATAAAGGAATGCAGAAAGGTATCAAGACTCCCTCAGATCCCTTACTGAGTTTTTTCAAAAACTCACATTTTTAAAAATCTCCTCGCAGGTTAACGTGAACATGACGTTGGATAAAAAGAAACGTAGAAGATTCCTTCAAGCTGGGCATGCTACCATGTTCATTTATGAGCTTAAGGATGGATATGACTGGAGAACCCACATAGGCAACTTCACCAACTTTGAAGAAACGCTGAAAAAACTCATCAAGGAAGTCAACCATAAAAAAAATGCTACCGATCAACAAATCTCCATGTTGTCTCAAATTCAAGACAAGAAAAATATTGTCTGGATGGAAGGCCCCAGGGGTTGGACCGCATGGGTTGATGATAACAATGATATTCTATCTTAATATGTTCATCTTTTGCTATGTAATTAACTATCCGTGAACTTGTGTGGTAGAGGTTGAGCCTCTCCTAACGTACTCTTGATGTTTTTTTTAATTTTTGATATCCTTATAGTTAATTAAAAAATATATAAATATAATATTATAATATATAAATATAATTTATTATAGTATATTATTTGCATTATTTATTTTTATTAAGTATAATGTTATAATATACTATTAGAAAAAGTATTTTACAAAAATAATTTTATCACATTAGTCAATTTTACATCGAAAAATAATAAATTATAATTTTGATGTTTAGAGACAACTAATACACTACACATGAATGTTAAATTTCCTATATGTGCAAACTTCTCTCATAATGTATCTATCATATTGTATTAATTAGTGTGCATAAGGTCTTTTGGTTGTTATTTTGCATACATTTGAGTAGTACATTAGTCAATTGATAGGTCATTAAGCAAATAATGAAATTATATTATATAATAATATTATTATTAAAGTTTGAATTTATATTACACTATTGGACATCCATATGTCTTGGCTATTTAATCTATAAAACATTGTAACAAAGATTTCACAACGATGAAACAATATGTGTGAACAAGGGAAAAATGGGTAAAATTTGTCGTGAAATTTTTATCTAATTAGAAGGTGCATGCTACAAAACTTAACACATGGAGAGTTTAAAATAATTTTTTAAATATAAATTTATTTCTTTTTAATTTCAAAATTATTATAATATCCTTTCAAACCTCTGTACTCTAGCCAAAAAAAAATTAGATGACAAATAAAATTAAAAAACGCATTATCATTTAAAATAAGATTTAAAAACATATTTATAAAAAAATATTTCATATTAATAAATTTCAAAGTTGTTTATGAGGAGCCATCTAAATCTATTAAATAAAATAAACACAAACCTAAACTATACTCAAAGTCTCAAAACATTAAAATCCATAAAATACATAAATCTTTCTTTGTGGTACTTTTTAACTAATTGGACAGAATGGAAAAATAATTAAACCCCCATCAAAAATATGAACAACCAATTGAAAAAAAGAAATACTCTTATAAAACTTGAAATAAAAATCAAAACACTGCCGAACATTATAAATCATGTTTAATATTTTTACAGGACACAGTTTTTGAGGTAAACTAATTGCAAAAGATGTTATGAAAATAGAGTCTCAGCCGGACTAACAATAACCTATAAAATAATTTCATATTAACCCCAGATGGAGCTTTGTTTTCTTTAATATTCCTCGACTACTCCAAGTTGGGGAAAGCTACTAAAAGTCCGTGATTTATATCAAAGTTTAATAGCAATGATTATTACGGCTAGTAAATGGCGTCCGAGTGAGTAACGCGTTTCCACAGATCTAGCAAAAAAACTTGTCCTTTTGTTTAATGGCAATATCAGAAACAACTTAACATTTTTCTAAGGTAGGTCCTGAAAAATGTATATAATATATGACTGAAAAACATAATCGTAGATGGTATATTGAGAGCATAATAGATCTGGTATAAAAATTAGTTTTTCTGTACTTTGATCATCAGTAACTTGATCTGAAAACATAATTGTTAAAGAGTAGTGCAAAAGACATACAAAATACACACAATTGAAAAATATAATTGCAATGAGTAAAAGGCATACAGAATATGCTAATCTGAAAACATATTTGTTAAGGGTTCTGAAAAAGACATACAGAACACATACATTAATAAATATTATTGAAAAGGCCATACAGAATACACAGATCTTGCAGAAAAACATGTTCGCCTGTATACTTTTTTAAAGCAAAGTGATCAGATAACATAATTATAAAAGGTGCTAAAAATATCACGCAGAATACACAATTGAAAAAACCAATAGTAATAGATATTGAAAAAGGCACACGGAATGCAGAGATCTTGCGTAAAACGTTGTTCTTGTGTACCTTTGGTAACATCAGACGTAACTCAGCATTTTTCCCACTAGGCTCATCTTTTCCAAGGCTGGTTCTATCGGCCCTGCTACAGAGTCTCGTTTACACCCCCTAAATAAAATCTCCACCTGTAGAGATAAACAAACTCTCTTCAGAGTGAAGAAGGGTTTTTTAACCAAAAAATTAAGGGCCAAAACTGAGAGCGTGTATTTGTCTGGAGACTCGCGCCAATACTGTTAGAGTACGGATACATTGAACATGAAAGCAACACAATGTCTTTTCAGGACCATAATTTTGCTTTATTTCCTCATTAGAATACTAATTAAGATTTTTTTATTTTTTTTTTAATTAAAAATCGATTGATCAGAAAGTAAAGCTTACAAAAGGAGGAGGAATAATGTCTTTAGTTATTAAAATTTGGATAAGTCCATTCAATTAAAGAGGAGATTTTTCACAGTTAATGATAATCATGTTAAAGAGTTTTTGAATTATATTGTGTTAATTATTTTCTTTTATGCTATTTTTATTCTTCAAGATGGATCAACGAATGTGTTTTGAGCTTTAAGATAATAAAACATATTACCATTTATAAATCACAATAATAATAACATATATTACCATTTATAAATCACAATGTATTGTTTTTCTAGATAATAATATATATTAGTAATTGCATCTCGGTATGCAATTTTTACGTCGAATAGAAGTTATGTCATTTCATTTTCGTTTTAATTTTTTGTTTTAGTTTTTTTTTTTATATATAAGATTGTTCATTTTAAAATAATAAATAAAAGTTGATAAGATGTTATTATTAAGTTAAGTAGATTTATGTAATTTCAAAGTGTAATATTTATTTTAAATTATTAAAAAAAAAGAAATGACATAACTTTTATTTATTAAGTATAGTATATTTTTTTGTTAGTTAATTTTAAATAGAATTGCAATTTTTTTTAAGTTTTTGAAAAATGATTAGTTAATAACATAAATAAAGTTAGCAACAAATTGAATGTATTGAGTAAAAACTTTGAAATAATTTTTTTTTTTTTTAAATTTTCTAATATTTGAAGGATAGAAAGTAAAATAAATTTTTAATTAATATTATTAATTTTTTATTTATTAAAATAACAATGAATATAGTATTTAATACAGATATTAACCAGTAGTACATCTATTAAATTAAATTGTGACTTGTTAATGATTTTTCGACAAAATATATTCTATATACATAACTGAACTATACCAATATTGACAATATCAAATTAAATTAAAATCTTATAATTAAGTTACTATTGATTAGGGTATAATATGCGACTAACTACTATTTAACATACCTAGTTCTAGTATCTTATTATCGCATATCCAATTTGGCTGTTAAGAAATAGTAAATCCGTAATTAATTAATTTTAACCTAACTATGACCGCTTACTTAAGGAATCAACATCGAATGAATGATCTAATGGTCATCGTTTGTTCGCATGAAACTTTAGTAATCTTTTCGATCATGCGATAGCCTTTGACTTAGAATGAAGGTCACGGTGAATTACTTTATGTGTAATCATAAAATAATTTGTTTCTGCCTACTGAGTGATGCGATTAAGGATTTACCATCGATACATCCTAATCGATAAACAGTCCTATATTGGCATAGAAACTTTCAAACCACTACGAGCATACGAGAGCCGTCAGATTAAGTTTTAAGGAGAATCAACAATCTAGATTCAAACTTCAAATAGTACTAGTGCAAAGTTTAATAGATGTAGTTCTGGTTAAAATTATTTTAACCATAAATGGGCAAAAAACATTTAATGGATTAAAGCGGGGTTTAAAGGTTGTATTTACTGTTAATATGATTTAGAACAATAGAGAGGGGGGGTGAATCAATTGTTCTCAGGTCCTGATGTATAAAACAAACTTCAATTTTTTTCTTTAAATCAGATCCAATAACCAAAACAAACTCGGTCATCACTGATTCAACAAAATAAACATATAACAATGCAGTCCACTACCCAGCTATAACTTAACTTGTAAAATGCAGAAATGTTCAAACCAAAACATTCACACAAGTATTAACACCAAGATTTATAGTGGAAACCCAATTTGGGAAAAACCACTTTGTAACATGCTACTATTATTTTCACTCTTCTGAAGTGAGCTCGGTTAAAAGCCAACCCTATCAAAGGTTACAATACACACTGTCAGGTGTGACCTGGTTAAAGGATTTCAATCACCTTGTTAAAAGTGAGCCTTGTCATAGGACTTACATACACTCCATTAGAATGCAACCTTGTTCAAAGGATTTAACATATGACTGTTAGGTCAACTCTATTAAAAGGATTTTGACTGTTACGATGGTTAGAAAGTAGCAACAATATTTATTTGAAAAATATACAACTCACTTTCCAAATATCAGATCTGATTCCACACACTAATGCTAGTTTACTGACTTTGAAAATTTGTCATCTGCATCTCTGATCTGCTCAGAACTTTTCTTCAAGCAATCACCACAATTCTCCTTCAGCCTTTTCTACTTATATAATCAATAAAACTTTACTGATCTTCCAGCATTCTCTGTTCACCCATGTACTTACATATCCAAATTCTTAGGTTCCCTAAATACTTTCCTCAATTAGGTTAACTCATCTTATGCCACTCAATCTCATTCATAGATCTTAGGGTTAGGTCAGATTCATTGAATCTACCAACTTCATGATCTTTGGCTCCTTTTCTAGAATCATCTCAAATCTCTTAAAGATTTACAATAAAATGTTTTACAGTGCATTTAATGCTTTCAAACAATCAATAAATAAAGTTAACACGTTTTACATAATCCAAGAATTCAACAATGTTCACTCCAAAATTAAATTCTCTTCAAATATAAAATTGTTGATGCTCAGTCAATACTGTGATCAACTACTCAGTCTTCATGTAGAAAGCTCAGTCATTACTAAAAATGTTTCCTCGGCTTACATTGTCTTCCTCGGCAATTAACTATTGTTCGGTCAACACTAGAATTTTGTTCGGCATATACTAACTCGGTCGACACTAACATTACTCAGCTTAAACATGATTTCTCCATTCTTTACTTGGTCAAGCCTACCAGTTTAGTCTTCAGTCTTACTAAGATAAACAATACATTGTCTCATCATTGTACAACATGGTTAAGTACACTTTGTAGTATCAAGATAACTCAACCTTTCCTTAGGTGCTATTGTTACCAACCTTGCCTAGCCCCTTAGCAACACTCAAATAGATATGGTACTTTCTTAAGTAGCAATAGTCTTACCAGTTAAGGTTTGACATCAATGACAATACAACAATTGTTTCAATTGCAGTTTCCAACATTTATTATAGTAAAGTATCGGATTTATATTTGTAGGGTAATTGTATCCGACATTGTAGTGTGAAGGATTCTAAGTTGAATTTTTTGAAAACTTATTTGTACAGTTTTGGAGTATGAGTGGAAAAATATAATTTCGGATTTAGTAGACATGTAGAGGTAATTGCAAAATGTAAAAAAAAAATTTACTGGGTGAAAGCTGTGTTTGAAGATTGTAATTACTAAATGTGATTTTATTAATTGACGGATATAGTAGTGATCGGCATATATATCCGATGATGAAAACCATTGCATTCAAAACAAATATTTTAATGTGTATAATTTTCAAGAGTAATAATTTAAATAATCATGCACATTACTCATCAAATTTATGTGATATTTATTGTTTATCACAATTTTCCATTTTAAGGCATTTGCCTTATTCTTTATTAAATGAAAGCGGGTTTGAAAAGTTCTGAATACTTAATCGGATGCTATTTCATTACGGAATTTGACATAGTTAATTTGTAAATCCGATATATGAAACCGGTTATTTCGTCATTACTTCTCTGACAAATGTGATTGTTGTTACTTAAGGGGAAAATTAAATTTTGTACCAGTTATTGTTGAAGTTTGAAAGGGGGCATCGATCATTTGTAGAACTTAATATGACGGTTGGCGGATGTTCACAAGGAATATTAATATTTTTTGTGAACATACGACAGTCGTTTGTTGAAGATGCATCGACGATTAACCTTGTATTGCAGCACCGATGATGTAGTTGACAATTTGGATGGAATACACCCATTCGATGATGCATCTAAGAGTCAATATTATTTCCTTTTCTAGAGTCAGTATAAAGGAATATATCATGGTGTTGATAACAAATCAACGGTCACCACATGATCGCAAGGATTGGTATGATTCCTTGTGGATAGACGACAATCATTAGATCTGTCATTCGTTGTTTATCCCATAAGTAACCGGAGATAATGTTAGGTGAGGAGAGTTAGAACATTGAATGCAATATCACTAGTCATAGTACTTGTCACTAACTGATTCACTGGAGTCTCCATCCGGACACTGATTGTATCTTGTTAGACACAACGTCATCCTGCCACTTGTCATGGTGTGGCATGTTTGTAATGGGGAGTCCTTCATTGTGAAGATACAATCATGGTGAGATCATACCATATATGATAGAAATTAAGAGGGGTAGGTTTTTCATTAAATGAATCGATTTAATAGATAATATTAGCTGAGGAGAGTGAGAACATTTAATGCAACATCAATTTTGGGACCACTTGTTTGTCGATGATTCATTGGGGGCTCCATCTAGTTACTCATTGTATCTTGTTTGATATGACAATAACCTGTCAATTGTCGCTCTGGCGCATGTTCGCAATGGGCAAATCGGGTCATTGCTAAGTTACGACCACCATCTGATCTTAGCATTTACAACAGAAATTAAGAGTGCCATATTTCACATTAGATGAATCAATATTATAGATAATATCACCTGAGGAGAGTCAGAACATTTAATAGACATTTGTGACACATCTTATAAAGATTTTGTTTATTAGTACTTTTTGAAATTGTCTAGAAAGTAAAATTTTTCTATTAAATGTTCTGGTTTTGATAATTAGATTTATTTGGCAGTTATTACTATTTCCGGTTTTAGTAGTCATGAACAATGAATTCTGATTTCACAACAAAAAGCATTTAAAATGAAATGAAATTGAAATTTTTTAAAATTTCTTATCAATTCATGATCTAAATGAGATATCAGATAAGTTATTTTTGTTAGAATTTGCATTTGTTGACATCGATTATTTATATAACTCTAATTGACAACTGTGACAAGATTTAATGTTCATCCATAAGAATTGTAATAAAGTTTTTATTATAAAATAATATTAAATTATTTTTAAAATTTTAGAAGATGTCGCATCTGATATGAAATCTGAAGTGTTTTGCATATAACATAACTTAACTATGTTAGATTTCAGTTTATATGACATGGACATAAGTCATTTAATTAAGTTACATCAGTATTTAACAATTAAAGCAGTTCCATAGGAAATCTAAATTAAAGATTTCGTTAATTAATTATGTTGAAAATCTTATAGCAAGCCATATATGTGTTGAGCCTAACGTTACTATAAATTGATGAACAAGAAAATGAATTTGTTCTAAAGATCATTGGAGCAGATAATATAGATTACTATAAATCTACTATCGGTAATGGAAGCTACATTTACTTTTCAAACAAGCTCACCACAAATTACTTTCTTTGGCAGAGTAGAACATTCATATTTTAAAAAAATACTACTTTGCAAGACTGGGTCTGTTGTGGAAGCTGTTCAATGGACATTAGGCGAAGAATTTCATAATGTCACTCATCGATGGAAAGTAAATATTGATATTGCATTAATGGCTTGGGGTTTAGAAATTGGAGAGAATGTTGAGACTGTTTGTTTTGTCATGATTTCTCTTTTTCCTAAAGATTTGATTGACGAACTTAATTTTTTGTTAGAATACGCTTAACCAGGTCAAGGTTTTGAGTACAGTAACTTTTTTGTAAACAAAAAAGAGAATGAAAAGATACATATTTTTCCATTTGTCCGGTGGCCATTGGCAATAGACAGAGAGATTTACAAAAAAGATATCGAACATCAATGGGTAAATCTATGTAAAGAAATCTGGCAATATAAACAATTTGAAGGTGGTTCAATATTTCCAATTGTCTTTCCACAATATGCATGTTATGTCTACATACAAATAAAAAACAAACATTGGAATAATCAAGCTTTTATAGCAAATTGAGGATGCCAATCATCTTTTCAAAATGTCGTCGTAGTTTTCATCAACTAAGATGAAGGATACTTGAACATTTTGAATGTTGATCAAAACTAAGGTAATTTCTATAATACTTATATCTTATAAAAATTTAAATGTCATAAATTTAATTGTTGTCATTTTTATCTTTTTTTTAATGTTTTAATTCAGGTAGTCTAAAGATTATAGTTTTGGAAACTAAGATAAGTGGGAGAAAAGAGTGAATTTATAATCAGATGCAGCATTGAATGGTTGTATTCCATCCAAATTGTCAATTGGGTCATCGATTCTGCGATGCAAGCTTTATCGTGGATGCATCTTCAATGATCGACTGTCGTATGTTCACAAAGTATTTGATTATTCCTTGCGAACATGTGTCACCCGTTAGATAGTTTAGGATACAGCCGCTTTACCGGCTCCTTACCATCCAAAATTGTCAACTATATAATAAATATAGGATTGCATTGCTCTACATTTCTGGTTTGAGTTCTACAAGTTTCCGTTTAACATATATAGCTCATAAATTTGTTATCTGTCCAAGTTAATATCTCACCATAAATTTGTTTTCTATTTTGGTTGTAAGCTGCACGTACAGTGGACACAAACAATGTTATATTGCAACTTATGTATTCTACCCTAATGGGCCCATGTGTATAAAATAAATGTATAATAAAAAATGTTTTAGGCAAGTTTGAGAAAAAACTATAAACAAACATTAAGAGCAATGCCATATGGATGCATCTTTTGCAGCTAAGTCTACAGTATTTGGTGAAGTGTATCATGTGTTTTAATTTAAATTATGGAATGAAAGGGCAATACCCTATTAGTGTTTTGATTTGTTGATGTTTCTTTTAATATTGTAAACATTTGTATGTAGTGTGTTTTTTATATTTATCGTCTATAGTGTATTTCATTGTCGTTGGAAGATTTATTTTTGTAATTTGGACAACGAGTGTGTTAATCAAGAAAGCGGATTTATATGATAGTCATTGCTAATTAGGACTTTGCATTTTGACGTGTTTGCCTTGTTCAGTATCCAACGAAAGTGAGTTTTGAAGGTTGTATTTACTATTTTCGATGCTATTTCATTAGGGATTTTGAGGTAGTTGTATTGTAAAGTCTATATGTCAAATAGATGACTTGGACTAAAATATTGGCAATAATATAAAGATGATCAATGCTGTAATATATTAATGATTATTTGATAAAGAACATTTGTACTTTATTGAGGACTGAGGACTTGCTCATTTATCGATATGACATTAATTTATTCTATTTAGTAGGCATGACATCATTATCGATTAACAATTCTCAAAAAAATTATTATTTTGACAGTAGTTGGAAAACACACTAATTGATAGAAAATAAATAAAAGGCATACGACATTCTATGCACCATCTTTATTAATATTTTCTATTTTCAATGCATATAGGGATCATAACTACAAATTAAAAGAGTAAATTTTGAAAATAACAAGAACATTAATTCCTTTTACATTTTACATGTTTATATCTATTGAATTATAATTTTAAATTAATAAAGTTGCAGTATTTATGATTTTATTGTTTGAATTGCATATATCTTTAATTGCATTTGGTTACCAATCTATAATCTTTTAGAGAATGGGTAGCAAAATAAATAGTTACGATCATCTCGAGGGTATAGAAAATGCATGGAAAGATATTACAGATACAAATCTTTATATTTACAATTTAAATGATCTACATAGAAGGATTAAATCAGAACCAGTTCATTCCATTACACAAGGCCTCATTGAGAGTGGATTAATAGAAGCTATAGTATTTCCAATTGCTATTCAAGTTCCAGAACTTATTGTGGAATGCATTAAAAGATTTGATTCACATACTAGAGAAATTAAGAATGAAAACAATGAGGTAGTCATTTGTTTGAACAGAGAGTTGATTCAGAAGTTCTTTGTTTTACCTACAAGAGAACAATATTCAGAATGGAATTTCTCTTTATCAGAGTCAAAGTTTATGCTAAAAAGGTCACATTGGCAAGCTGTTATTTCTAAAAACTGGTTTGAAACCATTAGGGCAGTGAGTTCAAAGTTACCGAAAACTCTATATGGAACAGATTTAAAAATAGAGATTCTTGATATACTAGTAATTTTGCATAGAATTAGAGGGAGTGAACAAGCCCTAAGTTTTCCTTGTGCAATCTATAGGTACAAATAATATTTTTATAGATTGGGCTCAACTCATAAGTGATAGACTCAGTGAAATGCTTGTTTCAGCAAAGCATGTGAATATATAGGGAACGAGCTACCTAGTGTTGTTGAATATGATGCAAATATTCAAGGTTATGATTTCTATCCATGTATACAACTCGAAAACAGCTACGAAAATTTTAGAAGGGTTAATGATTTTTTTTCAATGAAGTTATGCCATGAAATTCAGGGTTGTTCAAAATGTAGATTATCTGATGTAGCTGCATGAACAATTATGGAATTTGGTAGCTATTATACTCAATATCATACATTTACATATATTAGGATTGGAGCTTTTGATGGGTTTCCATATAAATTACCTAAATATGTAGATGATAAAATGGCTTTGATAGAGTTATATAAACAAATCATTGAAGTCAATAATAGATGTAGCAAATGTCATAAAGAAATTATTCATTTTCCAATTTCAATAGGTGCTTATACATGCTTTTCTAGCTCTTGTGCAATGAATTTGATCAAGTCATCTAGAAAAAGATATAAATTTGATGAATATAGTGTTGTTAGGCATCATTTTGATCCTTCAAATTATGAAAAACAAAACCTACAATTAGGTCCTAGTTTTAATCACATTGCTTCATTAGAAGATTTTTGGGCTAATTGTAAAGGTGACTTTGAAATGAGAGAAAGATCATGGCCCTGACTCACAGTTGAATAGATTCAACTTTATAATATTGATATAGATGTGAAAGGATTATACGATGATCAATCTAAATTATTTTTTGATCATTATTTGTTCGAAATAAAAGGGACACCTTTGCAACCTTTGCAATTTGAAGAACCTGAATTAGACAATCTTGAAGAAAGAATGGAACAGATAATGAAGAGAAGCAAAAAATGGGTTCAGTAGAAGCAAACTGCAAAGGAGACATCAAACACAGAAGGACAATCAACAAGCGAAGGTCAAACGACAATTTTAGTGCAAGTTCCTTTACCAATAATGCAGACAACAGTTGAGTCCAGTCAAGAAATGATAGGAGGGGATGATCAACCATCAGATAAAGATAAAGCCATAGGCAAGATTTGTGGTAGTGGTTCACTTGCTTTGATTAACATATACGATTTAGAAGAAGCAGGAAATACAAAAAATGAAGATGAAATAGTTCAAACAGAACATAATGCAAGAATGCAATGTTTTGAAGAACAACCAGAAAATTAAATAAGAGATTTAATTGAAGGTATTGTAACATGTATTCAAGATATAGTACCCAAATTTAAAAGTGTTGGTAAAGAAATAGAAAGACCTACAATAGTCAAGAAATTGTTTGATAGTGAAACTTTAGCCTCTTCCTCAAAAGTTCTAGGTACTCATTCATGGTTAGAACATATAGCACAAAGAAAAAGAAAAAGGAAAGAGGATAGATTTCCTATTGATGATTTAGTTTCTCAAATCATAAGTGAAAGTACTAGTTTGAGGAAAAAAAGGGAAAGAGGCAAACTAGCTACTTTTGAAAAAATGAAGAAATAGGCCATGTAATATTACAAGTTGTAGAACCAAAACAAGACAATAATTTTTTAGATTTTAATGCAGCTGATTTTGATGTTAATGAAATTGACATAGGACTTGCATTCCATGATCGTACTGTTGATATGTGGGAGTTTTATCATCAAGAGGTAAGAGAGAGATTGGAGCAATTGAAAGATAAAAAGAACATTCTGAAATCCACTGTCAAACATCTTTCTGATTATATTCAGAAAATCTTAGTTCCTATCTCTTCTCAAATAGCAAGTTAGAGAGAAGACATTTTTGATCCATCTCTCTATTCAAGTGAACAAATTATGAAGCAAATGCATGAAGATAGACAGATGACACAACTGTCACGTGAATGGGTACAATATCTCAATTCGAGAGGTGTGGGTCTCATTGACTGTGTAGGCAAGTATTATAAAATATATTTTGTTTACAGATTTGCAGATGGCTGAAGAACAGAAAACAATACATAGTAGACAAGAAAAGGTATTGCAATCTATGATAGATATGGACAGTGGAGAAGCTCTGAATGTAAAAATTATAAAATCGATTGACACACCGTTACAGAAGTGGATATTTTCAATCAAATTCAAAATAGAGATGAGCATAGATAGAATTGAAGAACTACAAAATCTTATTCAAACTTTCAATACGGGCATTAGTCATATGAAAAAGATATTTACAGATATGAGCTGCATTATTGAAGTAGTCAATGGTGAAGATGTTGTAGATATAGAATTGATGAAGAAAAATTATGAATTGCATCTTCAAAGTATCATCAGGAAAGAGGCATTTGAGAAAGGAGATATATACAAATTGAGTGCAATTGCAGTCTTATTAAAAATTATGAAGTGATAGGTAGCATTTCTAAACAAACCAAAACAATAAAAAGAGATTATGAATATTCGATTGTAAGAAATGACAATATTATTATACTACAGGAACAAGAAGTTCTTGATGTAGTCAGAGCAATGGATGAATATAATAGTAACAAAGTTGAAGAAGAAAACGGCTCTAGCAAATGATGTTGACTTTTTTTATGAAGATTTAAGAAATCAGTTGGAAACTTGACACCTGACCTTTGAGCAGAGGGATGGTAACTATTTATGAAGAATGGTGTAGGTTAGCCTAAAATGGTGGTCACCATATCTCGTAGTAACTCAATAAAGTTATCAAGAATATTTCCAGACAAAGGTGTCAATGATCAATTAAGGAAGATGAAATGACTCCAAAAGTTTTGGTCTTGTGATTGGTTGACAGACTCAATTTTTTTAAATTTTGTCATAGTTTGTTGGTTTAGGGCTAAACAAATTGGTGCCTTGTTACATTCTCATACTTAAAAGGATCGCAAGATGTTTTAGCTATATATTTTTGATTTGTAATTTCTTATATAAAACACCTTTATTTTGTTAGTTCATGCATATAATTGTCTATTCATGTAAATGATTTCTCTATTGGCTTGCAAATTTTTGAATTTGATTAATTGTTGATAATTGATGTAGCTAAAATATAGTAGTTTAGATCTATTTTTTTGTTAGAGTTGTTTGGTAAACTTGATACTCTCTGTAGTATTAATGCAATTATATGAAAACTGGTTTTCATTAGATATTTTTTAGACATAGGATATTTTGTTTGTTTAAATTGTTTTAATATAGGATATTTTTTAGATATAGGATATCATAGAATTTTGAAATGATTTTTCTATTAGTTTGGAAAATTTTGAGTTTGAGTAATTGTTGATAATTTATGAAGGTGAACTACAGTATTTTAGTATGATTAAATATTGATAATTCATGAAGCTTAAATACAGTATTTTAAGTGTGCTTTTTTGTGAGATTTGTTTCGTAAACTTGGTATCATGTGTAGTATTGATGGAATTATTGGAAAACTGGTTTTTATTATATATTTTTTAGATATATAAATCTTACAGTGACAACAAAATAGATTATAGTTTTTAAGTGTCAACAGAAAGTAGAGTTTCTCAAAAAATGTTTATTGTTACTAAGTAGTCCTAATAGTTCATGAACTCTGGAAAGACCTGTAAAAATAAATCCTTGCTTTTTCTTAAATATTAATTACATGTTTATGTAAATAATTGTTTAATAATTTAAGTTTTTTTAGCTTAATTAGAATAAACAAATAATTGTACATGTTCATGTAGAAGGGTGTATTTTTTGGATGCACAGAATGGAGATTATCAGTTTTAGCCTATCACATTTTTGCATTGCTTATTGTAGTAATTTTGGTTTATTTATATGATTTTCTTATTGGTTTGGTAAAGTTTGAGTTTGGTTAATTGTTGATTATCTATGAAGATGAAGTATAGTATTTTAGATTAGCTTTTTTGTCAGATTTTGTGGGTAAACGAGTGCTGTATTAGTTTACAAAATATTAAATTTCATGAATTGTTGATATTTTTTGAAGTTGTAATACAATATTTTAGATTTGTTTGTCTGTGAGATTTCTTTTGTAAACTTGGCATTCTATGTGATATTCCTGTAATTAATTAATTGAGTAATTAAACTATGGAATTAGGTGATATAACGAAAAGTATAATTCCTCTGGAGGGCATTGAAACTAACACTGAGGATATGGGGATGACCATGTGAGAACCTTCTATGTACCTTCAAAACAAATATAAGGGCATTAACAGTGTTCATTGTGTTGTCAAGAAGGTGGAGAACATTAATGTTGATATCATTCAGAATAATGATAGTCTTGTTCAAAATCTCATTTTTTCTGGTTTGGTCTTGTAAGCCAAGCCACACAACCTTAAAAAAAATAGAATGGACTTGCAAAAATTGAAGATCTCTTGTTTAGGGAAAGATAGAATAGGAATAATTACAATAAATTATTATTGTTGAACTGAAAACTGAATGAATATGTAGTCATGATAGTTCATGAACTCTAGAAAATGCTGTAAAAGTTAATTGTGCAGGAGGCTTTAACTATGAATGGAAGTTGAGTAGGCTTTTCACTATTGTTGTATACAATAGCTTTGATTTGTCCTATAGTACCATTAAGATGTTCTTTTTATGAAGAGCTACCATTTCATTTGTTGCAAAAAGGTGTACTTTACAATGAAACTCTTCTTGTTCTTCTTTGGTGAGAGTAGTACTTGTCCATGACATGAGTAGAGTCTAATGTTCAATTGTTGGTTATGCCTACCTTAATTGTCCACCATTTGAATTTCAAGCACACATTGGAATATCATTAATTAAGTGGAGGAAGCCGATCCTAATCATGAAAAGGAATCATTGAACGATCTCCATGTAGCAAGGGTACTTTTATAGATAGACATTTTAAAGTTGACAATTTAATATTTTGAAAGAAAACATTGAACAAAGTAAGTGAGTGGTTATTCCAGTTTAAGATGAATGTTGCATTATGTAGTTACGTAGATTCAGAAGAATTTATTGTTAATAGAAGGAATTTTATACTCTCACCACTCTAATTAGCAATAAACATGATGAATCTTTTCAAAAGGATCTCATTAGGAATATCCTTAATGTAGATGAGATGGAAAGAAGAACAAAACAATTACAATAACTATTATCTTTAGAAAAAGAGGTCAAGAAAGGGGCAAAATCCTAGATCCAACGACAAAAAATGTAAATGCTTTGATCAACTGTTTGGAGGAATTAATTGATGGTAAGGAGATAAAAAATGAAATGTATTCTTCTTCAGAATATGAAGTAGATACTGATAATTTTATGATTTTATACATCTTTTATAGATTTTGTAAAAATCATATATGTTTTATATATTTGTGAGCCATTTTATATATTTTGTGATAGTTAGTTTGTAAATAAAAATGTCTGTACATATGTTGGTAAAGTAACATTGGTTTTGCATTGCAAAAGTCTTGTATCTTTGAAATCAGAATATGTATTGTTAATTTATTAGAATTATGATTATAATATACAAATATAAATGTTTTGATACACAAATTGAAGTAGAAACTTAATAATTCACATAACAACATTTCAAAGAACATATAACATATGTAAATATTGACATCACAAGTTTTTAAAAAAGTAAGTAGTTATATTATAGTACAGTTAAAAGTACTTATATGTCTACATTTTGTTTTGAAAAAATTGGGATACATTTGAAGTTTATATTTTTATATGGTTCCAAGAAATAAACAGAATTAAAATACAAAGAAATACAAGTAATATGGTGTGAAGTGCTCGTAAAAAAATAAAATTGGCCTTTGCCATTGACACAACCTCAGTCATAATAGCTTCTTGAGAGTGCAAGCTACACTGATCAATTTCATTGAAAATTGGTGCAAATGGTGTGATATATGCATTCGAGACATCATCCGCCCACCTAAAGTAACCACAGTCATTGTAGCCCTGCAGTAGTAACTTTACATTACTATATAATATAATGTATAGTCTGTACATTTGTTCAAAACATCAAATACATGTGTAGTACTAACCTTCTTGCTAAGTGGACAGCTCCAAAATTTTCTTTGAGGGTTTTTCTTAGTGTTTGACGTTTGCAAAATACAAGTTCCTTCATTATAGTTTTAGTGTGGCACATTTAGGACAGCCATTGATATCCTTAACAAAGTTGTGAAAGACAAACTTGTGTAATAATGCTGAAACAAAAATTGTATAATTATTGTTTATCATAATTTAGTTTGTGGATTACATAAGGATGATACTGTTGTGTGTAGTTTGTTGTTTCAACTAGGAGATTTGTTAACATAAAATAAACATTTCTACAAAGTAATGTGCAATATGACTTTCAAATAATGTACATCACATTATATACTCATAATATCAAATTGCAATAAGCATTAAATTAGAAGTTTTAATATTATAAATAATAGAAAATAAATCATTTATATTTAAGCTTAACAAATGGTGGCATACATAGTTGTATAACTAATTATTGAAAGATATAATGATTATATTATAATCGCAACATCTTAACATTACCAAGGTTGGTTATTATCTAGTGAATTTGTAAATGTCAATGAAGTTTTGACAATTAAGAGAGTTTTTGTAGTCGCTAACTATTTGAAGAAATATTTAACATAAAATAGTAAGTATAAAACATCAAATATCAAAAATTGAATGTCAAAAAGGAAAAGTAAAATAAGATTTAAATTTGTACAAAAATAATGTACAATATGACTATAAAATAACATATATTGCATTATGAATTAGTTTAAGGAAGTACACCTTCATTTCCTCATACACAAGTAGTAGAGTTCTAGTATTTTTAAAACTGAAAAAACTTATAGTCTTAAAGTATACCATCATAACCCATCGGTTGACCGTTCATGGGATTTAAATCATCGAACCAGTAAAGATGTTCCGATGTTTGACGTATTATACCCTAGTTCTGTGTATGAACATTAATAGTTGGGAAGAGCTTATAAGTGGTTTGGGTCCATGTAGGTACTTGTTCCCTTACTATCTTTTGTATACATTCACATATAGGAATATGTAAGTAACAACCCTGTGGTCCCCATCTTTCTATGACTTGTTTGTTCTGCAGTGTTCCTGAGCTTGATGTAAAATGCAAGCAATACATTTGACTGTGATAGCAAAGGTTATGTAATGAAGTTGTATTGCTTTATGGAGTTCGAAGCAGTTTCTCTATCCATAATTCACCTTTACCATTTATCAAAGAAGAGTATTCAATGTCAAATGCTATTGATGCTGGTTGAAACCATGTTTTGCTTGGAACATGATGAACCTGTGTTGGATTGCATGTGTCACAAGACTCCAATTCTGGAATATATGGATCTCTGTAAAAGTGGTCAAAATTTCTTTGTGATATTGGTCGAGATGTTATTAATCGATATTCTTCTAGTAAGATTTGCGCTAGCAATCCTGAAATTCTATATTCTTTCATGAATTCTTTGAATGTCCATGTGTTGAAAGAAGTCATTAATGACAACTGTTCTCTGTCGCAACATTTCTACAATGTAATTCATAAATTATTAATAACGGGATGAAAACCATCTAATTTTTGGTCATTTTGTAATGCTTTAGAAAGAATACTAATTTGTATAAGTAATCTCTAATTTATAATGGAAAAATGAAATTTTTTGTACTTCTTTATTAGAGAAAGTTTTTTTTCTATATATCTTTAAACAACTTAGAATATTGGTAAAGGTAGAGCATTTGATTTAGAACCTTAGTTTTGCTGTTTTGAGAATTTGGAACATAAGTTATCAAATTATTTTAGTGTTCAGTCAATTATATGCTTGTGAGATTTCAATATTTATAAAATGAAGATATGTCTAGTTAGCAAGATATTTTCTTGAGATTATATTGCTTCAAATCGATTTCTACATATTGCTAGCTATGTATATTATTCTAATTTTTTTGGCGAATGAACTTTGTTACATATTTGTAGGTATTGAAATAAAGAAGATTATTGCAAATATGAAGTAGGTTAAGAATGGTAAGAAATGAATGTAAATATTATAACTTAGTTTAAATATCTGATATTGATGTGACTTCCATTTGTCTTCTCTTCTGTTCTTGGCTTTTGTTCAAGTTTCCTGTTATTGTATGTTCTTTTGATTTTTTATCAATTGTTTCTGTACAAGTATTTGAAATCTCGGTATAATTTGATACTTAATAAAAGAACAGGTCGGTGCTGTAGAGTGCTTTGCACTCATAACATTAATTGGAGGAGATGATATTTTGAGAAGGTCATTAAAGTGATGTGATGGAGTTTTGCAAAGCCAGTGTTGTAATAATTATCTGTGTAGTACAACAAGTTGAAATAAATCAGTAATGGGTTCAATAAATGATACATAATCATAGCTATAATGTTACTTTTCATGAAGCATTTAATGTCGAGATGAATATTTTAAATTTTATTTTAGATGTCAATTATATCACTAATGACACATGCCCAATGAAAAAGGTGCTCTTATTTTGATGTTCGATATGACAATCTTGGGAAATCCCAAGTTATATCACACAAATTAAGAATGACAGAGTTGGTATTAGACGAAATTGATATTATATATAAACTTAGTGCACAAGAATCAAAATATTGAATGGTTATCCGTTAGATATCTAAAATTGATTTTGTTAATCAATACTCTTCGAAATCGTATACAATTTGAAATCTTGGTACTGAATACAAGGTTTTTGTGCATTGGAATTATATGCCAACATCTACTAAATAAAGAAGGGAGTGTTGAAATCACATTTGGTGAATAGAATTTTGAACGCACAACAAAATGCACAGTATCTGTACATGCATGTGTGGTGGAAAGATAATAATAAAATTTGTGTTTAAGATCGATTGCAGCAACACCTAACCTTAGTAGTCAGAGATGTCTTTCACATTGTACATAGTTAAGCTATTTTTAAATTTTTATTATAAAATATGTATTGATAATTAATATTATTTTGGTTGTATTTATTTAATGTTAATGATAGTATAAAATATGAATTAATATTTAATAGCCAAATATTTATTATATAATATTAATTTGTTGTAACAAATTTTTTTTATATTTATATAATGATATATGATATATGGAAATTAATAAGAATATTTTACAATAAATAGAAAATAATAAAATATTAATAAAAATTAAATAGCTAGATATTTATTATATAATTTTAGTTTAATTTAACAAATAATAATTTTAAATATGCTCTAGAAAATGTAAAAATTGAAGAGGAGGATATTTCTTGTAGACTAATCCTTTTTTCTCTAGGCAAAGAGGCTTTTTAGTAGTACATCAACTTTCCTACTAATTCAATACAAACTTTGCAAGAATTGAAAGATGCATTATTGGAAAAGTTTACATCACCTATCACCCCAACTGATTTATATAGATAATTTATCAACACGAAGAGACAAGAACATTAATTTATCTATTTCTTTAATAGTGTATTCTAGAGAGATTATTAAAGATTGCATGATCCTTTCTATTTAAATGATGATATAGAAAGACCTATTTACTATGTAGTTGTAGATTTCCTCATTTCCATGTTTTTTAGAGGAGTCATCTATCACCTACCAACCTGATACAAGCATATTTTGACTCTAAGAGAGTTTGTGTACAGTGATTGGTGACTACTATTTGGACACCTAGTTTGTTTGGAGATGTTGGAATGATGAATTAAGGGATGTTGAACTATGCTCATACTATAAATCCTATTCCTACTCCTGAAAATCAATTGCTACCACATCCAAGAGTTGTTAAGTTTTATGCAATGTTTATACAACCTCTTTATCTATAAAATAGATCAGTATAAAAAACCCAAAGTGCTGGTCAGTGGTTTATTCATAGGACAATAGCTTCACTACAAAATTGTGATACATAAATCATTATATCGAAGAGCAATAGACAACAGATATATAAAGTTTCAATTTTTTTAAAATGGTATATCAATATGATGTATACAAAATGTTTATAAATGCAACTGTTATCAAATGAGATTCCTTATAAGAAATGTAAAATAGAAGTAAGGTTCATACTTGATAATAGTCTTAATATAATTGACTTTAAAAAAGTGAAAGGATGAGAGCATAGTTTGTTAGGTATTGAATGATATCGAAATGAATTCCACATATGACTGAAGGAATGGATAGTAATTATTTGAGAATACTTTATAGAGATTTTATAGCTACATTATTGAAGGCTAAAATGATCATGATTATCCTTTTTTTTTTTTAAAGGATTTCTTAGAAGCTTTGGATATTTCATAGAAGAAACAAAAAGCTTTTCAGTAAGACAAAAAATTTAAATTTAACAGTTTTTTGTTGCAATTTTACAAAATTGATAACTCATATGAAAGATGAATATATCAATAACTCATAGGGTTAGTTCAAAATATGTCAGGTGTAGTATTTGTTCTTGCTCTAAGTGTTTGAGATTGGCTATACTATTTGTTTTGCTTTCAAGGTGTTGGGGCACTGCTACTGGTTGCTTCTTCAGTGGATGTGTCTTTTTTGGCACTGAAAGGAGATATATAAAGTTTGGATTTTTTTAAAATGGAATATCAATATGATGTATACTTCATGCTTTTAAATGCAAATGTTAACAAAAGAGATTCTTTATAAGAAATGAAAAATAGAACTAAGGGTCATACTTGAGTATAGTCTTAATATAATTGACTTTAAAAAAGTGAAAGGATGAGAACATACTTTGTTAGGTATTGAATGACATGAAAATGAATTGCATGTAGGACTCAAGCAATGGATATTGATTCTTTGAGAATACTTTAAAGAGATTTTATAGCCAAAACATATTCTATGAAACTGCAATTTTCAAGTTAGTAACATACAGTCTTTCTATATAAGATAAGCTACATTATTGTAGGCTAAAATGATCAAAGTAATCTTTTTTTTTATTTTACAGGATTGCATAGGAGCTTCAGATTTTTTGTAGAAGAAACAAAAAATGTTTTTAGTAAGACCAAAAAGGTAAATTTAACATTTTTTTGTTGCAATTTTACAAAATTGATAACTTATATGAGTGACCAATATTTCAACAACTTGAAGGGTTACTTCAAAATATGCCAGGTGTAGCATCTGTTCTTTCTCTAAGTCTTTGAGGTTGGTTGTACTATTTGTTTTTCTTTCAAGGTGTTGGGGCACTGCTATTGCTTGCTTCTTCAGTGGATGTCTCTTCTTCTTTGGCACTGTCCAAGGGATATGCTGCTTCCCATGATGCATAAGTGTCTTCAGTTGGCCAATGAAAGGCCATAACTTCATCTCTTTTAGGCAGTAATTTGTCCCAATTTACTAGTATGTGGTGTACCTCATTTCTTATATTAGCGAAATGTATTCTGACATCTTGCAACATTTCAATTAATCGTACAAAGGGTGCATTGTCTTATGTATTTAGAATGGTATCTATTAGAGTTGACACTTCATCTTCAATTTGTTGTAACCATTGATCTTTGTGCTTTATGGTTCCATCTACTTTGATAAGACTTGGAAACATTTGGAAATCATTCTGAAAGTATCTTACTCTTAACATTTCTACCTTCCTCTTTAAGCTTTCCCTATTGACTTCAAATTCAAAAAGGTCTTTAACAAATTTATAGGTATTTGTTAGTTGTATATTGACAATACATTGATCATTAATCAAGTAAAACATTGATTTCAACCTATTCTTTCTAGCAATCTAGCATTCTAAATTTGGGTCTAAAGTGGTTGTCTTTCTTAAAAGAGATCAAAATGTCTGACAACTGTTTAGCAGTTTTATAAACCTCTCTTGGTTTTATATTTGCAACAAATTGTAAAATGGTATCTCTTATTCTTTTGTCATACCTTAGCTTCTATTTTTGCTCATGCTCTTCATCAGCCATGGAAGGTGAGATAGGGGAGAGTGGGTACTCAATAATAGGGCTTGAAGAAAAATTTTGAATAGGTGATGAAGAAATACACAATTGTGTTGAAGAATGAATTGGGCCCTGTTCACCAAACCTTTTGTTCAAGTTTTCAATTAATATATCCTTTTCATACAAACCTTGTTTCAAGTTTGCATAAGCCTTTAACATTGTTTCTAGTCTTCTTGTGAGGTCCTCTTTTTCCTTGGTCTCCTTTTGTGTGACCCTTGTTGTAAGTTGAGCTGACGCTACCACCATTTCTAATGCCTCAAGTACAGAAGTATCAGTGACCCTTTTGACAATGAGGCTACTTGTGATATCACCTTTACTAATTTTCTTTCCTTTGTTATTGTCAATTTTCTTTAAAGACCACATAACCAAGGCTTGATGATCATCACTAAAAGTGATTCCCTTAATTGCTTGCTCTGCCTCCTCTCTGATTTTTTTAATTGGTGTGGTCTATTTTCTGACTGCATCAAAGACCACTGCATCAGCTATATCCCACTCTAGGAGGATAAGCACTCCTAAATTTCTTATCAAGTCTCTTCCTTGTTCTAGAGTGATCCTTTCAAACCATTCAATGATCTCCTTCCTCATATCACTTTCTGTGATCTTTAGATCTTTATCTGGGTTCTCCTCATGCCTCTTTTCACAAGTTTCTTGAAATTGACTAATATTTAATTTCCATAAAAATTGCATGAAGGCTCTAGCCTTTACAAAGGCATCATCAGCTAAGAATTCTTCACATGCTTGTTTTATTATTGTGTCCAGTTCTGTACCGGCCATCTCTCCTGCTGTCAAATCTAATTTAGGCTCTTTTGGTGGTTTAGGAACCCCCTCATTTATCTCTTCATAAATCATAAAAATTTGACCAAGGGCTCCCAATTGGTGCATTTGTTCTATCACTTCATGATCATCCATTATGTTCAGAGGTGACTGAGATGGACAATAATCATCTTGAACATGTACAGGTCTCTCTTAGATAATTTTTGTTTCTTTGATGGAGGTGGACAATTAGGAATATATTGATATGTCTGATCCTGAGGTGAGTGTGGAATGTCTAAAATTTCATGTTTTTCTAGCTGCTGTGATGTGGAAGGAACATCCTATTTTCTTTTCTGTTGTTCGTGCTTCTCAGATCCTGGTATGACCACATTATAACTAGTTTTCTTTTGTACCATGTATTTGCATGGGGGAAATAGTTTTGCAAATCCAGGCTTTGTCAATATTGATTGAGCCTTCTCTAGTTCATTTTTTATGGCTTTCTCCTTTTTCTCATTTACGGTTTGAATAATCTCTTGAAAATTATCCATAAGAATGTCTATTTTATTTTCAATCGGTTCGATACTTTTTAGGGGATTATATCCGTTCTCAAACTGTTGGACAAAGTCTAATGTCTTCTTGTATACTAACCACTTTTCCTTTCTTATTTCTTGTTCTCCTATATCAGGTATATTTCTGATGAAATCCTCAAGGAAATTAAAAATGTGATGTATTGAAGAGCAGCTGACTTTCTTTTTGAACATTTCATTATAAAAACCCTTGGGTTCTATAGTCCTAGCAATTGATGTAGCCATCTGATAGGGTGCAAGAAATTTATCAATATGGAGCCATCCTCCCTTTGTGATTATAAACTGGTGGGAAATTGTAACGTTTGGAAAAAGAGTTCCTCTGGATTTACCTGCAAGAATGTTCTTTCCAATATCCCCTAACTATCTAATGAACTCTGCAATACCAACCTTGAGAGGTATTTGACATGGCAATATGAATGGAGTTCCAGTAAAACCATATAATCTGATAATAGTAGAAACGAGATAAAAAATGAAATCCCCCCAGTTATGTACAATTTCAAGACTCTTGGAAAATTGTTTAGGTCTGACAAGTTGAACCAAGGTTGATGGGATTCGTGTGTTTTAATGAACAAATAATAGCCTAAGCCTGGCTGCAAAATATCTATCAAAATTTATAAAACTACTATCATGTCTGTCCCACATCATATTAAGGTTCCACAATTGCACTGGCATATCCTCACTATTGTTTTGTTTCATCAAAGCCATCTCTTTCTCAAAATAACTTGCACCTTTAAACAATAACATATACATTATAAAAGAGTACCAACAGAAAGGCTTGTCTAGTTCGCTCTTTTGGATAGCTAGCAATCCATTATGAATTAAATCAGCAATGAAGGAAGCAAAGTCAAAAGTAACTAGTACGATAGGGTGTAAGATTTGGATCATCATGTACATTAAATGTATTAGCATTCTTTCTTCAACATCTTCTCCAAAGATCTGACATCATGGCCAATATGTAGTTCTTGTTCTGTAGTTAAAATATACTATTTTGAAAGGTTCTTGTGTACTTGGTCCTAAGATGATCATTTCTCCAATTTTGTCATAGAACTATTTCAGGGGCACAATCCAGAGGTAATCTCTTTGAGCATTATACACTTTGTTTAATTTCTCAAATTCAATTTGTTGTAGGTCATTTCAAGGTTCATTTAGTCTAAAAATGCTCCTGATTTCGTCAGCTGAGATAGTTATCAATACATTTCCTTTTACATTCATAATTACCCTAGTAATGGGATCATAATTCTTAGCAATTTGAGTCATCAAATCTGCATCCATGAAAACACTGGGCACCACAAGCTTTCCTAGATCAAATTGCCATACATTACTGCTAGGTGGGAGGGCATTTCTCTAGCTAAAACCTAGTTTGAACAACTCTAGACCAGTGATATCAGAAGAGCCACTTGCATTAATCGTTCCAATCTTGGCATCCCTTATGTAATTATCCTTATCATGGAAACCATCTGCAATTTTTAGGCTAGGGTCTTTTGGGGTCAATTCTTTGGCCTTCACTAAATTTGTGGTCGACTAATTTAGTAATTCTAATAGATCTTCATGCAAACCCTTGTCAATGTACTCAATTTTACTAGATAAGTTTTTTCTTGGCGGCATTTCAGCGTAAGTATTTTTTTATGGTTAATGAAAGGGATTTGTCACAAGCATCTATAAAGTTTTGAACAAGAAATGTGCAGATATTGACTAACCTTTTTAGGGAATCCTTCAGGAAATGATAACTAGGTCTACAAATTTTCTTGTTTAGGTGTCTGAAAATTTAATATGTTTGTGTTTGTGAGAATGTGAGAACCTTCAATATATTAGCAATCAAAAACAATCTTTTCAACAATTTACTCTGCACAATCTAGTAATTACTTTTCTGAGAAATCAAACTGTCATCTATAAAGGGCCAAATTAAATTTCGTACCAGTACTATTTGAATTTTAAATCTGGATTGTCAGTTCTCCTTAAAACATAATCTGACGGCTTTCATATGGTCGTAATGGTTTGAAACTTTCTATGTGAACATAGGACTGTTTATCGATTATGATGTATTGACCGTAAACCCTTAATCGCATGACTCAGTAGGCAGAAATAATTTTCTTTTATGATTAGACATAAAGTAGTTCACTATGGCCTTCACTCTAAATCAATGGCTATCGTATGATCAGAAAGTTAAGTAAAATTTCATGCGAACAGATGATGACCGTTAGATCATTCATCCAGTGTTGATTCCTTAAGTAAGCCATCATAGGTAGTTTAAAAGTAATTAATTACGGATTGAGTAGTTTTTAACAGCTAAATTGGATATTTGATATTAAGATACTAGAATTAGCTATGTTAAATAGTAGTTTGTGGCATATTATACCCTAATCAATAGTAATTTAATAAAATTAGGAATATGAATTGGGTGGACGATAAATTATAACATGTGTGTCTGTAGAAAGTTAAGTGATTTTGTAAAAGTATCGGTAAAATAGATTTTAAAATCCATATTAAATAATATTAGGAATATGAATCAGGCAGATGATAAATGACATGTGTGTTTGTAGAAAGTTAAGTGATTTTGTAAAAGCAATGGTAAAATAGATTTTAAAAGATCTACCTAGGGTTTTCTTTGAGAAGGAAAGGCATTTAGGGTTTTTTCATGAGTGGTTATTTAATTAGGGCTTATATTCAATACAAAGATTTGACTTTGTATATAGTTTGGAACAATATTAATTTAGTAAATCTTTCCTAGATTTGTAACAAATATCTTTTCATTGTGGTGGTTGTTGTCAGTGATTTTTGTGGAAAAAGGCTGACAGTCTGCTTTTTATCAGATGATTGTTGTTGATCTACAAAGCAAACATGTATTTATTGGGATCTTGTGACAACCATAAATGCACGACATATCTTATTTCATTCACTATTTATAACAAAGTAAAATGATCATATGGTGTTGCAAGATTGAAATGGGCAACAATAGGAGCTAGAGTTATTGAGTGTTGATGAAAAATTGGAATTTGGGCATGGTTGAGTAATATATATAAATCTGTATGTCTTTCAACTAAGTCATTTTGAAAAGATCAAATACATAGATAAGTTTTATTTCCATGTTCATATATTAGAAAAATTTGTTATCTGAAAGATATGAGTGTAGAAAACAAAGTTTTTTTATTCAAACTGCACATTTTGGTACAAGGGTGTCTCTCATCTAACCAATGTTTATTTTTTACAGTTGTATTTTTCACAAATTAATTTTTCCAAATACCTGAATGTTGAAATAAGACTTAGTTATGTTTTTGATGATAACAAATTGACCGAAGTGGAAGTCATAAAATTTGGTAAAAAAATTCAACCATGTTCAAATTCTTGTTATTTATCTTTGATGTGACTGGTGTAGTTTGCTCTTGCGTTGATTTAAAACTAAACTAATCCATGGTTCGTGGTTGACAGTTTGTTTGAGTTTAGTCTTGATCTGTCAAATGATCATGGTGATTGTTAATGTTGATTGGTGTAATCTTCTGTTGCAAAAGGTAGTTTAGTTTTATAGTTATCATACATTTTGTGCATATTGTAATCAATTTTCATTATTCAATCATGAAATGACAGACATAATTTGATTATTGATGTGCTATGTTTTTATTTGGTTTTGACAACCTGTCATTTTTCTTTTTTCCTAGCTACATTCATAGTGAGAATTCTATATGGTATCAGAGCTTATGTGCTAGGAATGAGAAATGCATTTTTTTTTTGCAGGTTATAAAGATCATATCAGTTACCTTCTTTTTTTGTTAAGTAACACCATGTTAGTGGACCTATCATGCCTTTGTTTTCAACACTATGGAGGTGTTGTCTATTGTTCGTGTTGATGATTCTTAGCTTCTATAGTTGATCAGTTGTATAGAGAATTGATAGTTGTATTTTCAACCAACATTTTATTGTTGCATAGTTGAGTAGTGTCAGTAGAGTCAGTCATAGAGATATATATGTCATATGCATCGTGGAGTAGACCTCCTTAATTCTAACTGCCATGGTAGTTAATTTCATATTAATTCTTGTTAGATGATCACGTTGATGGGTGTATTTAGCTCTTGCAAATGGTAGTTTACTTCTATATAAATCATGCACTCTGTGCATATTGTAATCAATTTTCATTATTGAATCATGAAATGAGATGTAGAATTTCATTGTTGAACTGTTCTTTTTTTTTGTGTTTTTCCAAGCTGTCATTTTTGTTATTTCCTAACTAGATCTATGTTGAAAATTATACAAATTTATGATCATGTTGCTTTTACCTCATAGACTAAATTTATTATTATTAGAGGTAGTTTGAAATAATGAAATAGTAAGCTGACATTGTAAAAAAGTGTTGTAATATGTTGAAGAAAAAGTTCTTAAACAGAAAGTACAAACAAGTTTTAAATTAACATTTTTGAATGATAGAAATAATGAACCATAAACCTGATGGAGGTATTTCTTAACTTCCTATATGTTAGAGTAATTAGTTAGTTTTATTACTCTTCTTTTCTTAAGATTTCTCTTAGGTATATTATAATTAATATCTTTATTAATTATAATGTGCAACCTAGCTTTTCTAGTTTTAGGGTTTTGTTCACCTTTATAGGTTGAACCTTGTATTATTTTTTCACTATCTTGGAATACATTTTCTCTCACACCGCTGAGATTTTCCAAGCCCTTACTTTTTATCTTCTTGGTTTCCTTTCCACAACAGATTATTTGCATGCAGGTGTTCTAAGTGTTCTGTGAAGTTGGATTTCTCAACTTCTACATGGTATCAGAGCTTCCCTACTACTGCATGTTTTGGTGGTTTTGAAGAAATTATTAAAGTTAAGGGTTTCAAGTTTTTTTAGATCTGGTATTCTCTACAGGACATTATTTTTTATTTCTTTTTTGCTTGCAAAAAAGAAAAAACAAATTTGGAACATATTAGGTAAAAATTGACCTCACGGTTGCATCCAAAAGGGCCGAAAATCCCTATTTCCATATAAAATTTGACCTATTTAGCCTTTGGGGCATCTAGGAAAATTTTCGTGGCCTCCTAGGGCCATACGGCTCGAAAATCAAGATGAAAAATTAAAAAAAATTAAAAAAATGTTTTTTTTTTGGGCATTTTCAAGTGTAGGCAGCGCACCACCATTGCGCCACCTCGACGCCACCCCCACCCAACCTCCGTGCCGGCCGCCAGCCGCCGCTGCGCCACTCGTCACCCACCTCCTCCTCCGACTGTCACAGCAGGTGACGTCACTTGCTGGGAAATTTTTTCAGCTAACTTTTTAAATTTTTTGACAGCTTTTTTTTTTTCCAGTGATGATGTCAGCCCTGGTCATGATGACATCATCGACGGGCTTGTGACGTGCAAACGGGTGTCAACATTTTTCCTAGGACTGGTTTTTTCAGTGAGCTTCATTTTTGGAGGAGTAGTTGGTTTTTTGGCCGTAACTTATGCATATGGTGTTCATTTTCAGAAAACAAAATATCATCGAAAAGCTCTTTTCGAGCTAGAGACAATGGTGCTAGTTTGATTTACTAATTCAGCCGTTTGAGTTCTTTTTTTGGCATTGAAGTAGAGGCTTCAGTTTTCTCCCTCTCTACATCTGGCATCCAGGTTTTCTTCTCAATTTTTGTGCTTTCATAGTACTTTGTTGTGTACGGGGGATAGTATTATACTTTGTGGGGGGGTGCTCTTTACTTTCTATACTTTACTTCAGAAAGACCCTTCTACTTTTGTCTTCCTTCTCTCAATGGCAGACTCTTCTGTCGCCCACCTTACACCTCACAACTATCACACTTGGAAAGGATGGATGACCAAATTGCTTATGGAAAAAGGGCTATGGTCATGCCTCGATGCTACTTAGCTAGTTCTATAGAGGCCTTATGAGGCTCTTATGCAGAGAAATAGGATGGATGAGGCAATGGGCCTCATTGCAATGAACATTTCAGATGGGTTGTTGTTCCACCTAGATGGTTTGACCACACCCAGGGATATGTGGGACAAGTTTTCCACCTTGTTTGGCACAATGAATCAGTTCAGGGTTCTACAGATCGATGCAGAGTTCACCTCCTTGGTATCTAAATCATTCACCAACATTGAGGACTTCTTGATGAAGTTCAAGTCTCTTTGTTCTATTTTACAGGTTGCTGGAAAGATGAAGTTAGATGATGAGTGTATCTTTCTGATACTCTCAAAGCTTCATGGCCCTTATCAGATTTTCACTTCTACCTTCTACTCCACTATGGATGCACTGGGTGCACGACATGTTATGCCCTCTTTTTAGACCTTCTATGATAGGTTGACTCATAGCAGTCCAAGCTCAATTGGATGGACTCAATTATAGGTTCACAATCATAAGCATTTCTTGCCAAGACACTTCAGGATACACAGAAGCAAAATCTAAAGTAGAAATCTGATTCCTCTTCTCATCACTCTACTAGACCACCATCTTCTTCTAAGAAGGAGAAATAGAAGACTGAGAGCCCTACATGTTCCTATTGTTAGAAGGGTCCTCATGATGAGTCACATTGTTTTCAGAAGAGATTTGATGGCTATGAGAAACAGATTGCAGATTTGCAAGCTCTCCTTCAGAAGAGCACTATTTCCTCTCCATCCTCTTCCACCTCACAGGGGTTTTCTTTTCAGTCTTCTGCCTCATCTTCGACATCTAGATAGGATTTTGGAGAGGGTCATGCATTACGAGCTTCTGTTGCATCCCCTTCATAAGTCCCTTAGATACTGGATTCTGGTGCTTCTCACCATATGGCATCTTCTCTGGAGATCTTCTCATTTATTGAGGCTTCTCCTATTCCTCACATTCTCATGGGGAATAACACTATTATGACAGTCTGTAGGAAAGGTTCAGTACGCATTCAGGATGGCACATTCAATGATGTATTGTATGATCCATTTCTATCTGCAAACCTTCTCTTGATTTATCAGATTACACTTAGTGGGTCAGGAAAGACAGTTGAATTCACACTAGATTCAGTCTTCATTCGGGATAGTGTGATAGATGGCATTGTTGTTGTTGGGTGTGGATTATTCCCTTTGATCTTCAACTTGCAGATTTACACTTTGATGGATAATTTAAATAAAACTCTGACTCTATCACCACTCCAAAGTCCACAAGGAAGAGGGCCAACTGACAAGGATCAAAGGATCCTTCTACTCTTTGAGCTTCAATGCTCAGGCGGGTGTACCCTTGACTCACTTCTTCAAAGGAGTCCCAAAATGATGTATACAATGCTCAACACAAGTCTATAAAAGGTTTATCAAATGAATGTTTATGTTTGTGTGGTTGTTAACCATGCATACCTCAAGAGGAAGGACTAGTACCTTATCCCAGGGCTTAGGGTCACCTAACTGTATACCTCAACTAAATACCTCAAATCAAACATAATGGAATCCGAGGTAAGTGCTTTGCCTATTACCCCTTTCTCTCAAGCACAAGGACATCAAATTATACATCTGACTGCAAACTCACTGAATTCACCTAGAAGACTTTAATCCTAACTTTGTTAGGAACTCAAAGATAAATTCAAAATAATCTTAGTTTACCATATGTTAGCACACTTTGTGAAACTAACATATATGAGCTCAGAGACAAGCAAGAAGACATACACAAGATACAAGATTGGGATTCAAAATGTTCTCATTAACACAATCAGGATCAACATACAATCAGAATGATACCAAGATCAGAAAAGTCACAAAATTAGACTTCTATCAGTATATTACAGTAAAAACTAGGGACCAAAAGCAACAAGATTTTGGAACCCTTGCAAAATCAAAAAATCTACAACTTATACCCCCTAGTCATCTTGAAATCTGCAACAAGCTACGGATGACTAGGGTTAGGGTTTCAACCACCCAACCTTCTGGAAACGGTCTAAAAAGTTATTACAGGGGCAGGAAACACATCAAAATTAGGAAAGAGGAAACCAGAATTAATCCACAATCATGAAATTCTTCTCTGCAAGTATAGGGGATCATAAAACCGGGCTCAAAAGGACACCCTACAACAAGCCTTGAGCACACAACCAAAATGGTACAAGCTCTGCAAATGATCCAACCACACCCTGGACCACACCGCAAATATAAAACCAGTCATTTCTCACTGAATAGGGTCATTTCTGCAATGAATTCCATAAATTTGGTACTTTCTGGTCACTGTAAGTTCTCAGAAAAATTTGAATTTGAACCGCAATGGCTAAATCCTTAGCGCCTACAAAGAACGACAGCCCACGTTCAAACTAGGAATAGCTTTAAAACACAGCTGTCAGATCAAACCTCCTTCGCGGCTTTATGATTTTCCTCTAAAAGTGGTCCCACCAGACTTAGCGAATTGGTGACAAAGGACCTTCGCCAATTCGCTAAACATTTCTCACTTTCACTAAACAACTTAGCGACTTCCCAAGTACCATTCGCTCAATCGCCAGACAAACTAGCGAATCCTCTTATCTTCTCGCAAATGCATGAACACATTAAATTTGTCATCACCGTTAACTTCTTTATCCACTCCGCCAAACACTTGACTGCACTTGGGCCCACCAAATGCCACATGTCACCATTTCATTTGTAGTTCACGCTTGGTCATACTGACACGGGACCCACTTTCCTTAAGCATCAAGATGAACGGCTAGCGTAAGATCTCATAGCTCTGAAAAATCGCATGAGAACTTACGCCGACCGTTAGATCCATCCTCATCACAGATCCTTCTGACAACGGCCCCACTTCTGAGCACATCCATGTCGACCAATAGGAACACAACAACTAAGCACCACATGGCAGACATGTGTCACACCGAACCCACTGAGCACAATAGGGAACTTGGCAAAATGGAATAAAATCTGATGGATGGTGCATGATCTCAAAGGCTTGGAATATTCCTTGAGATCATATGTCGACTCTTAGATTAAAAGCTTTCAACGTGGGCCCTTCTGACATAAACCAACTCATCACCACCTGCCACCAGGACCACACCCCTTTCCACCAACGGGCCTCAAGGACACGTGGCAAGCGGTTGCATGATCGTATAGCCAAAAATTGGGCTATGTGATCATGTGACAACCAATCACAGGCTAGCACATCATCACCTCTGGGACCACTACCAAAGAAGCCTTACCCTTTCAGAGGATTGGATGGTTGTCGCAAAAGTGCATAGCCTTGACAAATCCTTCACGCTTTAACGACAACCGTTGATGCTCCTACACGTCAGGACCCTCTGCCCAATCTGGAAACCAGGTCCCACCATTCATCGCACTTACGCACTAAGGTAAAGTAGATCACCAAGCAGCTGATCAGGACTGGGACCCACACGACTAGGTGGCAAGTGATCGTATGATCGCATGTTAGAAAAGTCTGACATGCGGCCATGCGACAACCAATCAGGAAAAGCCTGGACCCACCATCCATGTCGAACTTGCACAATTGAGGGAACGCCAACAAACAAGGAACTAGTGCGAGGTTGAAAACACATAATGTTTTCGATGAAAGAGGATCGAAAACACACAAAGTTTCTGACACGTCAACAGATAAGCACACAAGCTGGAAGACAAAGGGTCGAAAACAATGTAGGTTATCAATAAAAGATCGAAAACATCATGGATTTTTGAAAACACTGTGGGTTTTTGACACTGTGGCAGATTTTGACAATTTCCTATAGACCTTGAAATTCGAATAACTTTTTAGATTTTATGATTCAGCAAGTGCAAATTGGACCAGAGCTTGGTGACAACATAAGGAACACAGGGCCTAACATAAACCATGAAACATTTGTAGGGAGGAGGCCATTTTCAAATGATTTTGCTATGACAGAAAAATGGCCTAACAGTGACTCTAGTTGGGGATGCATGTCTCTTGCAGGCATGGCAAGGACTTAGAATCACTGGTTAAAGTAGACCATCCCACAAGGAAAAATTATAGAGAGCAAGGAACAAGTAGGGAAAGACAAGCAACAGGACCAGAACCAACAGACTAGGGCAAAATAGAGCAGGGGAAAGCAACTTATATACAGAAATTTACAATATTCACAAAAGGCTCAGGGCCCCAAAACTTTTGATCAGGTCTTTCCTCTATCAAACAAGTAATTTTCATCTCCACTTAGCAAAGGAAAGCTGAAAATACATTTCTCATCCATCCTGCCAAAAACACTGTGATCCACATTCAGCACATTATATAAAAAATGATCACCATACTCACCATCATCTGGGAAGACAGTGTCACTAAACTGCCATGAATACTAATCACTCTGTGACATTGAAACATCACACTCTTCATTATCACTGACTTGGTGAAAAATAAAACACTGCTTCTCAATCTCATGGCTGGAAACATTTACAAATTTCTCATTAGTCTGCAAAAAGGAATAAACCAGTTCTATCTCTTCACTTTGCAAACTAAGGTAGGACTTCTTAAAACAAAAATCCGATTGCATGAAGATGGGAACATCTGGTTGATCATAAATTACATCAGCATCTTCTAAAAGGGAACAAGTATTGTAAGCTGATGACTTATTAGTCATTTGTAAATCTGAGAAAGCCCCTTCAGACTTACCACATTTTCTAGCATCAGAATGTAAACAAGGACCACTGACATTAGGCTCTTGAAAAACTAAGTCCACACTAGCACACATATCACCATACTCATAAGATGCAACATCATCATTTAAAACTCTGTCATTCATGGAAGAAAAATATTCTGATTTCTCACAGTAGGAAGATAATATGCCATTATTTATATCTGGTTCACCTGAATCTGCAACCTCCATGTCCTCTTCAAACAATGGATTGATAATTCCATGTAACATTCCTCTTTGATCATTGTGACAAAAAATGGGCTGATCATCATCAGAATCCTCATCATATAAGGCATTGGTAAACACCTTAAACTCACTACCCATTTTATTTTCGTGGAGACTCTCAGCATATGAAGAAAGATCAGAACCGTATGAAGATTTACAGTCATCATCACCATATTCAAACCGATTTGTACAATGCAAAAATTGAGATGCATTTTCATCTTCAGATTCAGAGAAAGAATTCATACCTTCACTTCCAAATGAACTTTCACTTTCATTATTACTTTCTTCTTCCCATGTCGCATTTGACTCATATGAAGGCACCTCAGCATCACTGCCTTGATCATTCTCTCTGCTAGTGCTGCATATATCATCCTCATCTGAGATGGGGGGTAAAAAATATTGTCCCACGACATCTTGTGTAAAGTATTCATAGTAGGGACTACCATCAACAACAGATTCCTTTTCTATTTCTTGATGATCACAAGTTCCATCATCAGCACCAGCATCACAAGATTTATCATTCTTAAATGAACCCATCCATTTCTTAACTTTTTCTAGTGCTACATTTCTAATAGAGGCAGTCCAACCAACTGATTCAGGCATACTAAGCACTAAAAACATTTTAGTATACTACAAATCTTGAAGCTCAATACCCATAAGAAGTTCATCACAAGCTATAAGAAATTTCTTATAGTATGAGTGGGATGACCCTTCTTTCCATTCCCCTATTGCACATCTTAAAATCCTTGTACAAGTCTATTGGATTCTTTGACTTATTAGATAAATGTCTCTTTCTCTATCAACATTTCTAAGGTCTGACTGATAACACCCAGACCTAGAAACATCATCCCGATCTATCAAAGCTGGAAACTCCATTTAATGTATTGACAACATAATACAACTTGTTCTCATGACAATACTTTTGTTCAAACCCATGCAACCAATGACTTTATTAAACCTCAACATATTTCTGATACTCATTACAAAACTAAAACTTTTATCCAAAAATATGATCAAACCTTCAAGACTGACTTCCCTTTTCAACGGTGACGTGTTCACCTAATTAGGGACTGTTCTTGCTTAATGAAATAAGATTACCTAGAGATGTTGTGAATGCTGCAAAATATTTATCTAAAGTCTCCTCCAAACCACCTTTAAAACTTTGGTAGAGCCGCCACCTCTTTGTAGAGGACAAATCTACAACAGCTAAGGACCTCTTCAACTCTGAACCTTTTTCCAAACCAATAATCACAAGATAACCTCACATGATAACTGCTTGTCAGGACTGCAAATATATCACACTTGTTATAAAACACTAACCAAACAGAGACTTGAAGTCACCACTCAACACTTAGTCAGAAAATATTACAAATGTATTTTGTTCATTTGACTCTGTAACTTCAACCAGGACCCTGGGATGATCCAGCCAAGCAAGGAAGCTTGCTATCTTTTACCTCTTCCCCAGCAGAGTCGACATTTTTTTGAGTGTGGATTATTCCCTTTGATCTTCAACTTGCAGATTTACACTTTGATGGATAATTTAAATAAAACTCTGACTCTATCACCACTCCAAAGTCCACAAGGAAGAGGGCCAACTGACAAGGATCAAAGGATCCTTCTACTCTTTGAGCTTCAATGCTCAGGCGGGTGTACCCTTGACTCACTTCTTCAAAGGAGTCTCAAAATGATGTATACAATGCTCAACACAAGTCTATAAAAGGTTTATCAAATGAATGTTTATGTTTGTGTGGTTTTTAACCATGCATACCTCAAGAGGAAGGACTAGTGCCTTATCCCAGGGCTCAGGGTCACCTAACTATATGCCTCAACTAAATACCTCAAATCAAACATAATGGAATCTGAGGTGAGTGCTTTGCCTATTACCCCTTTCCCTCAAGCACAAGGACATCAAATTCTACACTTGACTGCAAACTCACTGAATTCACCTAGAAGACTCTAATCCTAACTTTGTTAGGAACTCAAAGATAAATTCAAAATACTCTTTGTTTACCATATGTTAGCACACTTTGTGAAACTAACATATATGAGCTCAGAGACAAGTAAGAAGACATACACAAGATACAAGATTGGGATTCAAAATGTTCTCATTAACACAATCAAGATCAACATACAATTAGAATGATACCAAGATTAGAAAAGTCACAAAATCAAACTTCTATCAGTATATTACAGTCAAAAACCAGGGACCAAAAGCAACAAGATTTTGGAACCCTTGCAAAACTAGAAAATCTACAACTTATACCCCCTAGTCATCTTGAAATTTGCAACAAGCTACGAATGACTAGGGTTAGGGTTTCAACCACCCAACCTACTGGAAATGGTCTAAAAAGTTATTACAGGGGCGGGAAACACATCAAAATCAAGAAAAAGGAAACCAAAACTAATCCACAATCATGAAATTCTTCTCTGCAAGTATAAGGGATCACAAAATTGGGCTCAAAAGGACACCCTACAACAAGCCTTGAGCACACAACCGAAATGGTACAAGCTCTGCAAATGATCCAACCACACCCTAGACCACACTAAAAATAGCAAACCAGTCATTTCTCACCGAACAGGGTCATTTCTACAATGAATTCCATAAATTTGGTACTTTCTAGTCATTGGAAGTTCTCAGAAAAATTTAAATTTGAACCACAATGGCTAAATCCTTAGCACCTGCAGAGAATGACGGCCCATGTTCAAACTGAGACCAGCTTTAAAACACAGCCATCAGATCAAATGTCCTTCGTGACTTTATGATTTTCCTCTAAAAGTGACCCCACTAGACTTAGCGAATTGGCGAAAAAGGACCTTCGCCAATTCGCTAAACATTTCGCACTTTCACTAAACAACTTAGCGACTTCCCGACTACCATTCGCGTAATCGCTAGACAAAGTAGTGAATCCTCTTATCTTCTCGTGAATGCGTGAACACATTAAATTTGTCAGCACTGTTAACTTCTTTATCCACTCTGCCAAACACTAGATTGCACTTGGGCCCGCTAGATGCCACATGTCACCATTTCATTTGTAGTTCATGCCCGGTCATACTGACACAGGACCCACTTTCCTTAGGTGTCAAGATGAATGGCTAGTGTAAGATCTCATAGCTCTGACAAATCACATGAGAACTTATGCAGACTGTTAGATCCATCCTTGTCACAGACCCTTCTGACAACGGCCCCACTTCTGAGCACATCCACGTCAACCAATAGGAACACAGCAACTAAGCACCACATGCTAGATGTGTGTCACATCAGACCCACTAAGCACAATAGGCAACCTGGTAAAATGGAATAAAATCTAATAGATGGCGCATGATCTCAAAGGCTTGGAATATTCCTTGAGATCATACGCCGACCATTAGATTAAAATTTTTCAACGCGGGCCCTTCTGACATAAACCAACTCATCACCACCTGCCACCGGGACCACACCCCTTTTCGCCAAGAGGCCTTAAGGACACGTGGCAAGCGGTCACATGATCGCATAGCCAAAAACTAGGCTATTCGATCATGCGACAGCCAATCACAAGCTGCCACATCATCACCTCTGGGACCACTGCCAAAGAAGCCTTACCCTTTCAGAGGATCGGATGATTGTCACAAAAGTGCATAGCCTTGAAAAATCCTTCATGCTTTAATGACAACCGTTGATGCTCTGAAATGTCAGGACCCTCTGCCCAATTCAGAAACCAGGTCCCACCATCCATCGCACTTGCGCACTAAGGCAAAGTAGACTGCCAGGCAACTGATCAGGACTGGGACCCACACGGCTAGGTGGCAAGTGATCATATGATCGCATGTCAAAAAATTTTGGCATGCGGCCATGCGACAGCCAGTCAAGAAGATCCTGGACCCATCATCCACGTCAGACTTGCACAGTTGAGGGAATACCAGCAAACAAGGAACTAGTGCGAGGTTGAAAACACACAATGTTTTCGATGAAAGATGATAAAAAACACACAAAGTTTTCGACACGTCAACAGATAAGCGCATAAAGCTGGAAGACAAAGGGTCGACAAAAACATAGGTTATCGGTAAAAGATCAAAAACATCATGGATTTTTGAAAACACTATGGGTTTTCGACACTGTGGTAGATTTTGACAATTTCCTGTAGACCTTAAATTCAAATAACTTTTTGGATTTTATGATTCAGCAAGTGCAAATTGGACCAAAGCTTGGTGACAACACAAGGAACATAGGGTAGGACACAAACCATGAAACATTTGCAGGGAGGAGGCCATTTTCAAATGATTTTGCTATGATAGAAAAATGGCCGAACAGTTGCTATAGGGACAATTGATCATTCCACTCATCTCTACACCTTCTCACACTTTGGTCCACCATCTCCATCATCAGAGGGCAGCTCTCCTCTTACGCGAGAGCATCATGTGGGATAGTCAGGTCACTTGAACCTCTGTGTTGTTCTTGAGACCACTTTTGTGACTGCCTCACCTCATCTTGTTGGGCTTTCTTCTCTTCAACATGACTCTTCTTTAGCACTGCCAAACCCTCCAGCTCCATTCATCGAGCCACCAGGTGTAGTTGTTGAGGATTCTACAAAGGACACTCATCTCCTCTCTCCTAACAGTGTTTGCACACTTGTCATACCACCTACATTGGGGATTCCCTTTCAGGATCCTCATGTCTACTCCTTTGAGCATCAACTAGGCCTTCTAGTGACACCTCATCTTTCAAGGGCACCTCTTCAGTGTTCACTGTCTTTCACTCCTTTGTATTGGAGTCATAGTGGTTCATTCATTGTTCTAGGGGTTCTTTCATTTTGGGGGGGCTTTGGAGCCCTGACCCTCTCTCATGGGGGGTTTGGCAGCACACATTGTACTTATGGCTTTGATAGAGTCTCTTGAAGTCATTTTTTTGTCTTTTGCTTGCTTTTATATCTCTTTTTGGTGAGGAGTTTTTCCTGTTGGGTTTTCTCCTTTGTCTCTGGTTTACAGAGATTTCCTTGTATTGGGTACTTAATTAGGCCTTGTTGTCGGGACCCATTTCTTGCTTTCATAGTTGTGCTAGGTTAGCTTACCTCCTGAGCTTCACTTAAGGGGAGGTGTTAGAGTAATTAGTTAGTTTTATTACTCTTCTTTTCTTAAGCTTTCTCTTAGGTATATTATAATTAATATCTTTATTAATTATAATGTGCAACCTAGCTTTTCTAGTTTTAGGTTTTTGTTCACCTTTGTAGGTTGAACCTTGTATTGTTTTTTCATTATCTTGGAATACATTTTCTCTCACACTGCTGAGATTTTCCAAGCCCTTGCATTTTGTCTTCTTGGTTTCCTTTCAGCAACAGGTTATTTGCATGCAGGTGTTCTTGGCGTTCTATGAAGTTGAATTTTTCAACTTCTACACTGTAGTTATGGTTACGATATTAATTATGCTTACAAGGGTTTGTTGTAACTTTTGTTCTGAAAATTTGATTGAAGAATTTTTGTGGCTAATTTTTCAAAACATTCTATTGCTGTTGAATGTCAGTGGACATCTTCCTGTAAATGTTGATGTATATAATATCAGTCAAATAAATAAAAATGATACTGTGTGCTGGTTTAGATCACCTTTACAGTGTTAAAGACATTCGAATGTATGCCTAAAATTTCAATAAATATGATTCACATGTTAATAAAGTATACTCTATTTATTTCAAAAGGTAAACATAATTATTATGCTTTTTATAACAGTAATTTTTATTGTATTTCTATTTTATTTAATCAGTTGATGATAAATCTTACAGCGAAAAAAATATAGACTATAGTTTCTGAGTTTCAACAGTAAGTACAGCTTCCCAAAAAATGGTAATTGTTACTAAGTTTATATATCTTTTGAAAGAACTATATGTTTTGTAAGTTCACAGATCATAATCTGAGAAACATGTATACATATTTGTAATTTCAATAAAGAATATACAATAATGCTAGTAAAAAAGGGTTAAAATTATGTCAACGCATTTAGGCGTCTCTCTTCTTCTTTCCGCCTTCTAACATTTGAATTTTGTTGCATGCGTGAATATCTTTCAAAACTAAAAGCTGGATGAATATGTAGTCCTGATAGTTCATGAACTCTAGAAAGAGTTGTAAAAGTTAATCCTTGCCATTCTGTGGTTCCAATGTCAATTATGGCTTTTACAAGAAACAAACCCTGTGATTTGTGTATTGTTAAAGCCCATGACATATGTAGAGGAATTTGACGGTGGCAACCCCTTTTAATTGGTGTGATAGGAATATTTTTGGGATTAGTATCATCCCAAGCAGGACCAATGTAGTTAAAAAATTCAACCACAACTATCAATGGCAGTTGAGGAGGATTTTCACCATCATTATATACAATAGCTTTGACTTCTCCTATAGCACCATTAACCAGCCCTGTCTGGACACATAAATTACTACATAGCATAAACTTATTGTCCTATACATAAAAGAATGTGAGATTGAATTTGTATTTCATCTACATTCAAACTTTCAAAATCTTTTTGTTGTTCAGTTATTGAAAGAGGAACAGGTTGATGTAGAGATAATAACATTTGCTTATTATAAAGACCCACTATTTCATTTGTTGCAAACAGGTGTACTTTAGAATGAAACTCTTCTTATTCCTCTTTACTGAGAGTAGTACTTGTTTGTGACATAAGTAGAGTCCAATCTTCAATTGTTGGTTCTGCATTTCTTAGATTTGTAAGAAGAGAACATAATTGTACCTGAACATCTATGTTGCCAATTTGGTGAAAGTTTGCTTCTAAAGTGATATCTTTTCTGAATGACTACCATAATTTTCCACCATATGAATTTGAAGAGTATATCAGAATATCTTTAACTGGAGGAAGCTCACCCAAATCACCAAAGAGAATCATTGAATGACCTCCAAAAGGAATGTGGTTGCTATTTTAAAATGCTTGTCTCAATCTCATATCAATTATTTCAAATAATTTAGGACCAATAAAACTCATTTCATCTATTATGATGTATTGAACATAATACAGATTTTCCTGTAATTTTGCCTATTGGCAACCTTGTGCAATTTGGAAATGCTTTGATTTGAGCTATTAGATGTGATTTTCTAGTGCCAGCAGTGCCTTGTACAATTAGCTATAATGGTTGTTGTACAATAGTTTTTTTGCTATGTGATATAATCATATCATATGTTTTTTGTTGTTGACAAACAATTTATAAAAAAGTTGTTGATGCATAACTCGATTCTCTTGAAATATTTCTTGATTTGATTGAATGAAATTTGTAGTTGTAGCTTTTTGTAAAGGAGTAATATTATTTTAGAACTGATTGTTTACTTAGTCAAATTCTCGATATCCAAGCATATCTAAATCATTTAAATGTATAGGCATGCCTGGATATAAACGAGCTAAAACTTGCCATTCATCTGGTATACTATCTTGTATTGCATCTAGATCTGTTGTAGGACTTGTACGATCATTTGATTCTTCTGCATCTAAATGTGTTCTATGTACATTCCATGCTTCATATGTTGATGAAAAAGTTTCCCATTATTCTATTATTCCTTCATCTGAATCTGCAAATTCTATTTCAATATTGCGGAATGGCCTATATAACAAAATTTCACTCCAGCAAAAATTTGGACTCTTCATTGATTCCAAAAAGGTCTAGTTCCACATACAGAAGAACCAAATCTCATCAACTAATCTGTCAATTTATCATCAGGTACATCTCGTAGCTTTTGGCAAAGATCTGCAATTATTACAGGTAAAGATCTATCTAATTGTTTGCAAACAAACACAGATGTTGTGACCTGGCTTCGATGACGCATAATAATATTCAATATAAAATACCTAAATCTTGAATGCTACCAAAATATGTTATCATAGTACTATAGAAGGTGAAGAGCGTAATCTTGGAGTTTGACTTCTTTGATCCGTGGTTGTTTGAATGGTGCCATTCTATTGGGGAACAAAGTTAGAAATGCCATCACAAATAAACCTTCGGTTGTGTATTCATTAATAGGAGAAGGTGAGATAGGAGGCCATGCAATACATTATGTTGTCTGACCTTCACCTAAATGCAACAAAGACCATATTTCTTTTGTTTCTCTACATGGTGCAGGTAGATTAAAAACAAATGAGTTGTTAATTTTTAAACTCTGATCAAACTCATTTTCTTCTATCTCATCTAACATAGATGAGTTTTTGATAGATAAAAGCAGTAGAAGGGTGCTGGCTCATAGAACGGAGGACTAGTAGCACATTAACAGCATATTAATGTAACCAGTCAAGTAGCAGACAGGAAAACAGGTTCAACAGTTCTAGTCTACCTCTATCAAAAACAAAAGTCACCTTACTAAACATATGAAGTAACCCAGAGTATCTAGTATCAACATTATCACCTAAAGTATCAAGTAAAGTATCAGTAAACAACCACATAGGGCTAACCAGAGAGTAGTAAAAGCTAATAAAAACCCCATTCACAACACTGGGGGACCTAGGGTTAAACCCTTTCAAAATTGACCAAACATAGGAGCCAAGCTAATTATTTCCACCCAGCTGCTTAGACATCAAAGTAGTTGCCCATTCTTCCTACAAGAATAGGAGGAGGTCCTTGTTGTCCTTGTTCACTTCTAGAATGCCACCCGCTAGCTTATCCTACAAATGACAAAGAGTCATCACCGATGCATGCATAATTTTCAAGCCAAATTTATTGGTTAGCCTACATTGGTTCATCAGCTCTTGCACCATATTTTTTATCTCAGCAATTTCCTTGTCCAACTTCTCAAACTTCCTCTTAAGAGTCCCTTTGAGCTTGCTTCTCTCCTCCATGGCTACAGAGTTGTGAATAGGGGAAGGGGGCTTCTCCAAAGGATTGTGAGCAGGGCTTAGGGATGGGGAAGAGATGAAGGGGGCTTCCATGGTAGGTTTGGGCTCAAGGATAGGGATATGAGGGGGGCTCATGTGGTCTTTCAAAGAATCATTTATGGACTCGGTGGAATGGGAGTCCTTGTTAGACATGGAAATCTCTTTAGTCACCATTTCCAACAGTTTTGTTTTGCATTGCTCTTTGGCCAATCTATTAGACCTCCTTCTACCCGACCCACTCAAGTCCACCTCCTGGTTTACGTGGCTTTCCAATATTTTTCTTTTTTTGACCTTACAGTCGGTCTCCAGAGGGCTATCATCCTCCTTCCCATTTTTCATATCCTCAGACTTGGAAACATAAGGCACATCCTATTTTTCTATCTCATCTAACATAGATGAGTTATCTTCAATACGATGACTATTTTCCACTGCATTAAAAATTAGGTCTTAAACATCAGTACATTGTAAAGGCAATGATGCTAATGCATTTTAATCTATTTGTACATCCCTATAATATGGGTCATTCAATGTTTTATATTTCAGTGCTTCATAAACATGAGATCTGCTAACATAGAAACTATATTTTTTATTTCCTATGCTCTCTCTATTAACAATGATTATATCTAATGCATATATTCATCTAGGCAACTATGTTGTGATACTCGAAATATTTTGAGGAAGACAAATAGTATGACCACTATATCTATGTTGACCACCTTTTGCATAAGTAACTTGCAAAATAGGACTTATTTTGGCTATTAGCATTTGTTCAATTTTTGTTAAGATTTGCAAACACAATGGTTGTTCACCTGGATCCATATTGTTCCACTTTGAGAACTAATGCCCATCATTTTTTGAATTGCATCTGCAGTATATTAAAGCTTCATCTACTATGCACATTTTAATTCCAGGATATCTTTCCATACATATAGAACACCTTCTATAGTTTGAAATATCATCTATATTTGTACGAAATTATTTTCTGGCATTGTAATAATTTTCAAAGAAAGGTGAAGCATGTATACGGTCAGTTGTATTCATGGATGTTGTATGATCTTCAATATAATCAGGAATTTGAAGTTCTGGCAAGAAAGGATTTTCAATAATTGAATTAGGTAGAAGATATAAATCTTGAAGTTCAACTGGTTCTAAATTTTATGAGGTGTTCAAACTATGTAAATTTGATGCAGAAATTGCAAGTTCAATATTCTGAGATGTTTCTCGTCTTCTTTTGATAATAACAATTTTTTGGACATCATAGCTAGCTCTCTACATTTGATTTCTATGATTGCACTTAGCCTCTCTTTCATTATTTGCATTATCCATGACTGCATATATAATTGTCATTTATACCTGTAATTATTGAAAAGTGGTAAGTTCAAAAGAATATTCAGATATGGATATATTTCACAAAAATTGAACAACATAACATTAACATGACACAATTTATTATCGAATATACATATAAAAATAAACATTGATTAGATATGTTCATTATTAGAAGGAAACTAATGTCTTAAGCAAGCTTCAAAGTAAGAATAATTATGCTTTGAATTTCTTGCCCGACAAAAGAAGATGTTTACATTTTTTAAAAAACTTTTGGATTGATCTGAAGACATGTTCTACTTCGTAATATATGCAGGCGTACTTTGTTGTAATAGTTTACAGTGCAAAAAAAGTAAATGATCTTTTTTATAATCTATGAATATGTTTTTTTTTGCAATATGTATTGTGGTATTTGTTATGTTTAAATATCTATGACTTTTCAATATCGATGTAAATAGTCATTTCATAATTCAGAATGACTATTTATTGCTACTCAATTACTACATGTCCTCGATGTATTTGCATTTTTTCCTTGTATACATGAGTTATTGTGAAATGCATTAAATTGCATTCATTATTAACTGGTTTGGTTGGTAACAATTTTTTTCTTGTGGTGTTCAAGATGACCACCTTCATTGATCATCATCATAGCCTATATATGAATTGTTCTGCTAATACTTTTCTGAACTAGTAACATATTTTACAAAAATGTTTATATAGATTTCAATATGTACATTCACCTGACCATCAAGACATTTTAAGTTCATCATTATGTAGGCATTGTTATCATAGGTTGTTTTAAGTTGTGTTTTTAGGGTTGTGCATTTTGTTCATTTCTTAGATAATTAGAGCAGATACAAAGTCACAACCATAAAGATAATCCAAAAGTTGTTTGATGAACCAATTCAGTGAAACAAGTTATATGTATACCAGTTCCTTGTTACTGAGATATGTAAATGTAATCTAAAAAGAATCATGGTAAATATGGAAATATCAATTCTTTAGAAAAAAAATTACACAAAGATAGAACAAGCTATGATAACAATGCCTCCATAAGGATGATCTTGAATTTGATGCAGTTATCAAGTACATTTTATAATAAAATTGATGGTAGTTATTAATAAACAATTGGGAGAGATGGCAGATATTTTATATATCTCTTCATTTACTTAGATATGGAAATGTTATCTAAAATGAATCATGGTAAATATGGAAATATCGATTCTTTAGAAAATATATTACACAAAAATTGAACAACATAAAATTGACATGACACAGTTTATTATCGAATATACATATATACATAAACATATGATCACATATGTTGAATATTATAAGTAAACTACTATCTTAAGCAATATTCAAAGCGAGAACAATTATGCTTTGAGTTTATTGCCCACCAAAAGTAGATGTTTTGATACTTAGATCAAAGACAAACTCAAAACCATAAAGGTTATCCATAAGTTGTTTGTCTGCACTGGGTTCAGCAAGCAGTAGCTGAAAATCTTCTGTATCCACACATAATAAAGCATTTACAGGGCCTTCAAAGGCAGTAACATTGTGAAGCTTGCCTAATGGATTATGCAAATCCATATTAAGCATGTAGCTGAAATCACATATTGGAATATGAACACAACATTTAGGACATTCATATTTACCAGTATGATTCTGAATAACTTTTTTTTACATTTTTTGCCATCAATGATTCATGGACATGAAAGATAATAAAAGTTATCCACATCAAGTCTAGAAATTTGTGTTGTTACGCAAACAAGAATCATGGAATGGAAGTCTTTTGTACAGATGGTAGACATAGGCTGTTGATTTGTAAATCTAGCAAGTATTGTTGGCTCTTTAGTCAGAGAAATAGAAGACTGATCTTCTCCTATTCGTGTAGACCATGTCAAAAGAGTAGCAGCCTTAGTTAAAATTGGATTGATAAGAACATTGGTTGAAAAAATAGTATCCAATGACTTACCAGACCATGAAATCAAACGAGCAGATTTAATTAAAACAACAATTGTCTTACATTCCCTGAACAAATTCAGAATTTGTTGTCCTTCATTGTCACAATGATGTCCCCATAGAGTCACTTTAATAGAGTAGCCAGAGATATCTTTGATATGCATATTACATTTTTATTTATTTCTGTACCATTTTTTTTTCTAATGGTACTTGATGTATTGATAGAAACAACAATTCCAATCACATCCACTAGTGAATTAACAGGAAAAGTTTCAAGAGATTCAATACTCTTCATATGGAAATTATTTTCAGGAACTGTAGACTAAACACATGTGGAAGGTATGATTCTTGAAGAACTCTGAAGGATAATTTCATAGGGATTGGTTGAACTATTGAATCTTGAATTTGCAACTTTTACAGAACCATTAGAAATCAAATAAAGATTATTTGATTGAATAATTTCAAAATAATTATCAACCAATTCATTGAAACAAGTTATATGTATACCAGTTCATTCTTTGTCTACGAATTCAAATCTGAATACTTTACCCTCTTTAGACATTTTTGTGAAACAATGGATAGGTGATTTTTCTAAAGCACAACCCTCAATAGTCCATAACTTGTGGTATGGAGTGAGCACTTTTATGCCAATTGTGTTACCTGAAGAAGCATCTAAAACTCCATGACTACTAGATGATGCTATTTGTTTAGTACCTTGTACTATAGGTACTAGACACCCAATAATTTCTCCATGATTTGACACTATATCTAAATTATCAATTAGAATAGCCCTGTAAACAGAAACAAAAGAGACATTTAATAAACTTTTATAATCAAATTTTCATAAGTACAATAAAATATAGAAAAATAATTGGCATACATGTAATTGTGGAGTTTCTTGCAAGAGTATTCTTTGATGCAAACAATGGAACCTTTAACTAAAGCCTCCTCCACTACAAGGGTGTTAAATTGTTCTGGCAAAAGGGCAAAGTGTGTATGCACACCATCCGAAAGTTCCAAATGATATTTTGTACTCACAGTATGTTGTTGTTCAATAGAATGTCATAATACAATTTGAAAACATGGTTCTTTGATGGAAATTTGACTAATTGCTCCTTGTGTTAATAAGGCCATTTTTATTACCTATTTAATGGAAGATAATATGATGTCAGTAATCAAAAGTATATCATAAACATATACACTATATTTTTCAGTAATGCATTCTTGAAAAAAAAATGTACATATAATTTTGTGATACAAACAATTTGTTCAATAATCAAATCTAAGAAATGAACAAAATACACAATCCTAAAAACATAACTTAAAACAACCTATGATAACAATGCCTCCATAATGATGAACTTGAAATGTCTTGATGGTCAGGTGAATGTACATATTGAAATCTGTATAAAAGTTTCTGTAAAATATGTTTCTGGTTTAGAAAAGTATTAGCAAAATAGTTCTTATATAGGCTATGATGAAGGTCAATGAAGGCGGTCATCTTGAACACCAAAAGAAAAAAATTGTTATCAACCAAACCATCTAACATTGAATGCAAGTTAATGCATTTGCAACAACTATAAGGTATACAAGGAAAAACTGCAAATACAACAAGGACATGTAGTAATTGAGTAACAATAAATAGTCGTTCAGAATCATGAAATGGCTATTTACATCGATATCGAAAAGTCATAGATATTTAAACATAACAAATACCACAATACATATTGAAAAAAAATTATTTACAAATTATAAAAAAATCATTTTAATTTTTTGCATTGTAAACCATTATGACAAAATATGCCTGCATATATTACGAAGTAGAACATGTCTTCAGATCAAGCCAGAAGTTTTTTTTTTAATGTATACAATTATATCTATCATAAAATTTTACGTGTGGTTGTTGATATATATTAAATGGTAATAAATTCGAAAAGGAATGCGTATGGTATTTGCTTTCTTCTTATAATTTTAATAATAGTCAATGACTACAATGAATAATTTACATGTTGGCCCTTTTATTTTTTGTATATAAGTTGTCAATGTCGGATATAGTATTGATCTACATATATATCCGATGATGGAAAATATTGCATTAAAAAAAAATATTTTACTGTCTACAAGTTGGAAGAGTAATAATTTATAAAATCATGGACATTACTCATTCGATTTATATGATTTTCATTGCTAATTGAAATCTTTTATTTTAAAGTTTTTTCCTTAATGACCACTAAATGAAGTGGGTTTTGAAAGTTTTAAATACTAAATCCGATGCTATTTCATTATAGATTGTGACATAGTTAAGGGGAAAATGTTATTTTGCACCAGTTATTGCTGAAGTTTGAAACTGGCCCATCAATCTTTTGTAGAACATAATCTAATAGATGATGCATGTTCGCAAGGCACAATCAGAATCTTTGTGAACATACGACAGTCATTCTTTCAAGATGCATCGATGATCAACCTTGCATTGTAGTATCGATGACCCAGTTAATAGCTTTGATGGAATACAACCGTTAGATGCTCCATCTAACAGTCAAAATTATTTCCTTTTCCACAGTCGACATAAAGAAAGACATAGTGGCCTTGATAATAAATCAATGGTCACTACATGATCGCAAGGGTTTCTAAGATTCTTAGCAGAGACATGACAATCGTTAGATCTGTCATTCGCTGTTGATCCCATAAGTTACTAGAAACTGTGACAACTGACACATCATCATTTGACGCAAGCTCCTACCTATCATTCAACCATTCTCCTTCCATTCGTGATATATTTGCGATTTAGCCAATTTAATTGTGAGATTTCGACACCAAGGTTATCTCCACTTCAACATATGAGTTCTCTAACCAGCAGACAAAGTGGGTTTCAAAAGTTTTAAATACTAAATCCGATGCTATTACATTATGGATTGTGACATAGTTAAGCGGAAAATGTTATTTTGCACCAGTTATTGGTGAAGTTTGAAACTGGCCCATCAATCTTTTGTAGAACATAATCTAATGGATGGCACATGTTCACAAGGCACAATCAGAATCTTTGTGAACATACGATAGCCATTCTTTCAAGATGTCGACAATCAACCATGCATTGTAGTATCGATGACCCAGTTAACAACTTTGATGGAATACAACTGTTAGATGCTCCATCTAATAGTCAAAATTATTTACTTTTCCACAGTCGACATAAAGCAACACATAGTGGCCTTGATAATAAATCAATGGTCACTGCATGATCGCAAGGGTTGATAAGATTCTTAGCGGAGACACGATAATCGTTAGATTTGTCATTCATTGTTGATCCCATAAGTTATTGGAAACTGTGACAGATGACACATCATCATTTGATGCAAGCGCCTACCTATCATTCAGCCATTCTCCTCTCATTCGTGATATATTTACGATTTAGCCAATTTAATTGTGAGATTTTGACACCAAGGTTATCTCCACTTCAACATATGAGTTCTCTAACTAGCAGACAAAGCGGGTTTTGAAAGTTTTAAATACTAAATCGGATGCTATTTCATTACGAAATGTGACATAGTTAATGGGGAAATTTTATTTTGCACCGATTATCAATGAAGTTTGAAACTGGCCCATCAATTGTAAAACATAATCTAACAGATGATGCATGTAACTATCAATATTATTTCCTTTTCCACAGTCGACTTAAAGGAATACATCGTGGCCTCGATAATAGATCAATGGTCACCGCATGATTGCAAGGGTTGCTAAGTTTCTTAGCGAAGACATGACAATCATTAGATTTGTCATTCTCTATTGATCACATAAGTTACTGGAAACTGTGATGGCTGGCACATCATCATTTGACGCAAGCGCCTAGCTATCATTCACCCATTCTCCTCCCATTCATGATATGTTTGTGATTTAGCCAATTTAATTGGGAGATTTCGACACCGACCTTATCTCTACTTCTCCATGTGTTCTCTAACCAGAAGACTATTTCACATTAATTGAATAAACTCTACACCACATCTCTAAATGTATCCTTTGCCACTGTGTTAAACTACCATACAAGAGGAATGAAGTACCACCTATGACGAATATGTCAAGGTTGCAAAAAGGTAAAATAGTTAGCAACGAACAAATATGTAACGAGTGTCTTGTAAACTGTGAACCTAACTCTGGTTCCTGACAAGTTAAATCATAACCTTACAGTCTGTTCACACAGCATAAATGTTACATTTTATGGTCTTTTCAAAAATCGCGGATGATCTTGATCATTTCAATCGTCTTGCATGCGTACGGATCATTCGACGGTCGTAGATCGGTTTAACCTAGGGGGATGGGTTTCATATAAGAAATGCCTTCGGCGTAATTACTATTCATAAATTATGACTTTAAAGATTAAGGATGCACTACTACGAGAAGGGCGAGGGAAGGATGAGATCACTTTCCTTTGTTATTTAGTAAACAAGTGTGAAGAATACATTGACTACTCAAAGGATCCTATGGCCAATTTTGTTACAAATTTCATTTAACTTGTCACTTTTCTTGGGTTTAACGAATCTCTTTTCTAATTGGCTTCTTTGAAATCTTATTTATATTTATATTGTATAATTAAACATTTATTTTAATTAAGAAAAATATAAACTACATTAGTTGTTGTAATGAATTTGTTACTGGGATGTGGGTAGAGGATGAAGGATTATTTCGATGTTACAATTTGACAACTGAAGTGAGTTAATTCCAAAGATCACTTTCTACCTTTTGTACCTACCACATTTTGCTACAAAAGCTCCAACAATTATTTTTGTTTAATTTTTTCTTGAAATTTGGAATCTAAAAGTAGAGGTGGATAACACATTCCATTTTCAATCATTAACTTTACGACTATGAGAATTGACTGAAGTATTGTCTACCCTTATGCACTCTAGATGCCTCTCCTGTCACATTGCAACGACCTGGTCTCAACATCTTTGACTTGATAGGAAAGCCTGGAATTTGCTGGAATTTGGTGGTCAACATATTGGCCATTTTTTTCACTTCTGAACCCTATATGACAGGTAATTTATTGGATCGTATGAATTGATAGGCAATTTTTATAAATTGTAAATAGGACAATTTATTAATAAAATGATAGATAATAAATATTTTATTTAATAATATAAATATATTATTTTATAATATATATGTTTTTTTTATAATTATTATATATTAATTTAGTATCTCTTTAAAATAGAATATATGAATTTTTAAAAATTTCTTTATTAATTTATAATATTAGTATACAATATACATGTTTTTATACTAGCATATATACTTCTATATATTTAATACTTCTATATATATATATATAGACACACACACACACACACACACACACACACACACACTAGTAGCAATCATAGCATATCATGGAAGATATTTTTTAATTTTTTATTTTGTTAAGGTTAGCGTTAAATTATTAATTTTTAGTTTAAGCGTAGTTAATGATTTTAGGTATTGTTAATAATTTTGAAATAGATGACTTAACTTGAAGACATTTTATGATTTTTAAATTTGTTAAGGTTAGTGTTAAATTATTAAGTTAATTTTTATTTTTTTATTTTAGGCGTTGTTAATTCTTTTTACATAGATGGCGTAACTTGAAGATATTTTAATTTTTTTAATTTTGTTAAGGTTAGTGTTACAATTATGGTTAGGGATATGATGTTATGTTTATAGTTAGTATTAGTATCATATTTAGGGTTGGTATAATAGTTAAGTTTACCATTTTACCTTGGTAAATAGAAGGGTTATGGTTAAGATTAGGGTTAAGGTTTAACCTTAGAAGTAGTCACTACAACATTTGGGGTCGAATTTCGATGTTAATTTGTGACGCCACTACCATTTCTGTTTTTTTTTTTGTATTTTTTTTTGCAAGTTCCTCCAACGATGTTGTAATAACAATGCTGACATCGTAATTGCGACACCCGCTTGGTTATAAACAAAAAGAAAAAGAAAGTGTCATTTGTAATTTTTGTGAATTCAAAGAGCTGTTATGAAGACGACGCTACACTTTTTCATGGCACGAAGAGGCAATTCATGTTTGGCGTGCGCGAAGAGGCCTACACCATGTGGGAAGAGGGCACTATCACTTGAGGTAGGCATTTGAGCTTTGTCTTGTCATTAACTCAATTTCATTTTGATGACATTTGTTCATTTAATGGCACAATATGAATGTTAATAGTGGCATTGTTTACATCTTAGCATTTCAAATGCTCGATGACCCGCGAGCTTTGAGCGCTAGGGCATCATTGCTATTACCTTCAAGACATTTTGTGAAGTGTTTGATCTCTCTTTATTTTTTTTGTTGTTGATATTCACTATGTGGTACTCCCCGTTTATGATCATTTCATGAGGAAATGTCTTGATGGCTCGCGGGCTGCAAGCTAGGGCTTCATACATTGTTTATGAGCTCCCTATTGAATACTAGCATTGTTTACATCTTTTCATTTGGAATGCTTGATGACCTGTGAGGTTTGAGAGCTAGGGCATCATTGCTATTACCTTCAAGGCATTGTGTGAAGTGTTTGATCTCTCTTTATTTGTTTTGCTGTTGATATTCACTATGTGGTACTCCCCATTTATGATCATTTTATGAGGAAATGTCTTGATGGCTCACGGGCTGCAAGCTAGGGCATCATACATTATTCATGAGCTCACTATTTAATACTAGCATTTTTACATCTTTTAATTTGGAATGCTTGATGACCTGTGAGCTTTGAGAGCTAGGGCATCATTTCTATTATCTTCAAGGCATTGTGTGAAGTGTTTGATCTCTCTTGATTTGTTTTGTTGTTGATATTCACTGTGGTACTCCCCGTTTACGATCATTTCATGAAGAAATGTCTTTATGGCTTGTGGGTTTCAAGCTAGGGCATCATACATTGTTCATGAGCTCACTATTTAATACTGGCATTGTTTACATCTTTTCATTTCGAATGCTTGATGAACCACGAGGTTTGAGAGCTAGTGCATCATTTCTATTACCTTCAAGGCATTGTGTGAAGTGTTTGATCTCTCTTTATTTGTTTTGTTGTTGATATTCACTATGTGGTACTCTCTATTTATGATCATTTCATGAGGGAATGTCTTGCTAGCTAAAGGGCTACAAGCTAGGGCATCATGCATTTTTTATGAGCTCACTGTTTGAGTACCTCATATCTCTATTTGGTTGCCGATGATCTATTTGTTATATTGATGCTATTAGATCAAATAGGGACATTAGTAATAAAATAATACACTTAGTGTTTTGAATTTGAGCTCAAGCATCATGCAATGTTATTTATGTCAAAATAGTAAGTGCATTAATGTATGATCTAATAGCAGCAACCTCATTGATCATTACCTTTGACTCCTCCATCATTATATAAGAGATAACTACCTACAATTAAAATTAATAATTCCTCCTTTGAAGTCATAGGCTAATTTAAAATGGAGAAACTATACAAACTCACCAATTTAATCCCAAAACATCATATAACTGGAATTAATCACATCTCACAAATGTATAGATTATACTACATACCATTGTATTATATATATCAAGTATAATTATGATTTTACATCATATATTTAGGCTTAATAAAATATTATAAAATAACATAAGACTAACCCAAAATAGTTTGTCTTAATAAAATCTTAATAAAACAATATATTTAGTCAAGTCCTAGGTTGTAAATCTATTTTTTGTAGTAGAGGGAAGAGTGGGTAAGGCAAAGAGGGTGAGAGATAACCAGAGAGGGTTCGAGGCAAAAGGAATGGAGGGTGGTGTGAAGTATAACTTAGTTTATTCTTTATGTAAATCTGGTAACTTTATTATTACCCATTGAGTATGTCTTCTAAACCTTGTTTCTTTCAAGTGATTATTTTTAGTTTTCTTAGTTTTGAGGGGTAAGATTTTAGATATATGTGAGTTCATCTTTAGAATTCACCTTCCCAAATTTGTAGACTCACTTGAGTATCCATAAACTCTTTTAGGAGGAATAATTCATATACTATATTATTGGTTTTGTAATTTCCCATAAGAGGGGTCTCAAAATATCGTAAGTAAAAACATTACATAGTGGCATTCAGATTAAGTACATTATGAATTCACATGCTTTTAATTATGATACACTTTTGAAAAGCTTGTCATATATATATATATATATATATATATATATATATATATATATATATATATATATATATATATATATATATATATATATATATATATATATATATATATATATATATATATATATATATATATATATATATATATATATATATATATATATATATATATATAAGTAATAAAATCTTATCTTATAAAATAATATATATTGTGTGAAGTGTTTGATCTCTCTTTATTTGTTTTGTTGTTGATATTCACTATGTGGTACTCCCGCTTATAATCATTTCATGAGGATAAGCTTGATGGCTTATGGGCTACAAGCTAGCACATCATGCATTGTTTATAAGCTCATTGTTTGAGCACCTCATGTCCCTATTTGATTGGTTAGTGCTATGTTTGTTATATTGATGCTATTAGATCAAATAGGGATATCAGTAATAAAATAGGGAAATCAAAAAGGGACATAAGTAATAAAATAATACACTTACTATTTTGAATTTGAGCTCAGGCATCATGCAATGTTCTTGTTGTCATTGCATGCTTGCTGTTGTTGTGCACCATAACAGCAATAGAATGCAATGTTATGAAATTTTGGGATTAAATTGGTGATTTTGTATACTTCCTCCATTTTAAACTAACCGATGACTTCAAAGGAGGAATTATGAAATATAATTGTAGGTAGTTATCTCTTCTATAATGATGGAGTCAAAGGTAATGATCAATGAGGTTGTTGCTATTAGATCATACATTAATAGACTTACTATTTTGAATTTGAGCTTGGGCATCATATATTCTTTTATACACTATTTATTTCATTGAGACCATGAGCTTGGTATTTGTAATATATTTCCTATTATTGGATTAATATTGCCATGGTGTTGAGGTTGTAGATGTCGTTTTACTGATCTTATATAAAAAACATATATACCATGTTGACTTACAACCCATGAGGTGTTGTTTAATAACACATTTGACATCATACTTTTTGTCTCATTTTGGTCTTGATTTACTCACTGCATGTATATGTTTTCTGAGTGCACATGTTCTGTAGCATAGTTCCTTTTAGAAGATTAAATTGGTGAGTTTGTATACTTTCTCCATTTTAAACTAACATATGACTTCAAAGGAGGAATTATGAAATATAGTTGTAGGTAGTTATCTCTTCTATAATGATGGAGGAGTGAAAGGTAATGATCAATGAGGTTGTTGCTATTAGATCATACATTAATACACTTATTGTTTTGAATTTGAGCTCGGGCATCATGCAATGTTATTGTTGTCATTGCATGCTTGTTGTTGTTGTGCACCATATATTATTTTATACACTGTTTATTTGATTGAGACCGTGAGCTTGACATTTGTAATGTATTTTTCATTATTGGATCGATGTCGCCATGTTATTTGAAGGGTCACTAGGTGAGGGGACAGTCAAGGTCTAGATGATTAGGCCATTGGAGGACCCTATTTCTTTGTATTAATTTCTATTCAAATTGGATACATAGATTTCTTGTGAATTATCAGCTTCTATGTATCCTACAACTGCATCTGTAAATCTGCAGATACTTCTCTAGGGTTGTAAGCCACTTAGGGATCAAAATAGAGAAAATAAATCAAAATTGTTCTTTGTCCTATTTCCTTTTAACACAGTCTCAACTATCACTGATACAATACATTTGATGCCCTAAGCTATCAATACAAATGGCTCCTACCTAGAAGCTCACGGGTTGTCCATTTGATAACCACAGTCAACATTTCAAAAAAATGGATATCCTTGAGCACAAGCACCAATAACATCAAATAATGGAGTTAAAGCACAGGCTAGGACATGATACTAGTAGAATGTGGTCATTTCAATGATCATCTCAACAATGTACAATGGCATCATTAAACATGCCATTAATATCAACAAACGTGAATCCAAACATTTGAAAACCAATGGCATGTTTACAACAAAGGTCTAATAGAACTCCCAACAATTCTTAAACATACTTTATCTGATATGATGAATTCTTAAACAATTAAGGTTATAGTAGACATATTTATCACACATTTTTTTGTGTGGTACAAGGAAGATTTGGCTAGGTCAAATCTTCCTTTGTGCTAGTAGTCTACAGAATTAGACCTTTATTAATAATTCATCATATCAGATAACTAGTATGTTTAAGAATTATTGGGACTGGTTCTTTGGTGTGTATTAAATAGAATAGAATTTTCAACATATTATTATCATTTTATTTCTTTGTTGTAAACATGTCATTGGTTCAGTTTTGTAACTTCAATGTGTATGAGTGGATTGTGCAAGAACAATTAACATTAAATAAGGATCAACTCCTCAACACATCTTCGAAACCATTGAATTCAATAATAAATGAAACCTAACACCAACACTATTCCTTCCATTCACTTCTACCAAGAATAAAGAATTTAATCCATTCAACATTACATATAATCATTAGACAGTTACATTTCCTAACTGTGTATAGGAACAGTCATGACCAAAATGATCAAAAGTACTTTCACCCTTGCACAAGCTATTCCAAACTTCAAGTAAAATGAGCAATATGCTATATCAAATCATTCATATTCATAGTAACCATTCAAATGATCATTTTGTCAATGAACCCTCTGACTATATCCCTACGAAAAGAAATGAAACCTCAAAATAGAGAAAGGAAACTTAGTAAAACTAGTCTATGTCATTTTTTGTGAGGGTACAATCATGATAAGTGCCTCTCAAACCTCTCCAAACATGTAAGATTGTCTTTAAATACTGTATTGATCTCTTCTAAACATTAACCAAATCAAACCTACATTTGAATCTACACACAATAACCCCAAAATGAAGGGTTTTGTATCCTTTAATGAATCTAAACATTTCAAAACCAATGACATGTTTACAACAAAGGTCTAATAGAACTCCCAACAATTCTTAAACATACTTTATCTGATATGATGAATTCTTAAACAATTAAGGTCAAATCATCCTTCATGCTAGCAGTCTATAGAATTAGACCTTTATTAACAATTCATCATATCAGATAAAGTATGTTTAAGAATTGTTGGGACTGGTCCTTTGGCATTTATTAAATAGAATAGAATTTTTAGCATATTATTATCATTCTATTTCTTTCTTGTAAACATGTCATTCATTCAATTTTAATCTACTAGTGTCATGCCCTAGCCCATGCTTTATCTCCATTATTTGATGTTATTGGTGCTTGTGCTCAAGGATATCGATTCACTATTTTGAAATGTTGACTATGGTTATCAAATGGAAAAAATAGAAAAAAAAAAATTAACATGATTTTTTTTTACAAAACTGAACTAGTTGTATGAAATTGTCAATCACATAGCATTTCACCATTGTATGAGTGGATTGTGCAGGAACAGTTAACATTAAACAAGGATAAAACTCCTCAAATCATCTTGGAAACCATTGAATTCAATAATAAATGAAACCTAACACCAAAAATATTCATTCCATTCACTTCTACCAAGAATAAAGCATTTAATCCATTCAACATTACCTATAATCATTAGACAGTTACATTTCCTGACTGTGTACAGGAACATTCACGACAAAAATGATCCAAACATTTCAAAATAGTGAATCGATATCCTTGAGCACAAGCACCAATAACATCAAATAATGGAGATAAAGCATGGGCTAGGGAATGACACTAGTAGAATGTGGTCATTTCTGTGAGCATTCATGATCAAATAAAATGTAATGCATTTGAAATTTGTGGTCGAATATGATGCTAGAGGCTCAAAAGATGTTTCCCGTCAAAGATACCAATCAAAGATGAAGAAATCACATACCTTCTCTCATGCTTAGCTTTCACAAAGGAAGGTTTGATAGCCAAATCTTCCTTGTACCACATAAAGAACATGTCATTAGTTCAGTTTTGTAAATTTGTTTTTTGTGTAATTAGTAATTGGTAGATTAAATGCAAATAACACCTTTATCAATTTAATTAGCATGTTATTATCATATCAAATAAAGTATGTTTAAGAATTGTTGGGACTGGTCCTTTGGTGTGTATTAAACAGAATAGAATTTTCAGCATATTATTATCATTCTATTTCTTTGTTCTAAACATGCCATTGGTTCAGTTTTGTAAAAAAAAGAATTTTTGTTAAATGCATTTTTCGTGAGGAGGGGTCTTCTTCTGAGGAGATTGATGAAGATTGTGCACCTCAAAAACCAATTCATAAGGTACCAATCATGTTTTCTATTCGCTTATATTTTTGGATTGGTAAATCTCCTTATAAGTTTCATGTCCTTTCTTTTAATTACTATGGATGAGATATATATCTTACATTTGACATTCAACTTCTTTACATTTTAGAACATTTAGTGTTTTTTTTTAAGATTTTACCAAATCAACTTTTAACATAAACTGAAAACACTAAACTGATATCTTGCCCTTTCAACTTGACAAAATATTTTCATTTGACCAATAATTGCAAGCAACTGAATGATAAATCCACATACCTGTATCTTTGTGAAATACCTGGAACATCAAAAACATGGCTAAGTGGCTGCCACCATGATTTTTATCTACTAAATATGGGAAAAAAAAGCACCAAAAAGAATCGAATAGAAAACATGATTGGTCATTTTAGAGAGCATTCATGATCAAATAAAATACAATGCCTTCTCTCATGCTTGATCAGCTTTCACCCACTCATTTTCTCCCACTCCTTTTCTCTACAATCAAAATAAAAATGATTTGGCCATTTCAAAATAGCGAATCGATATCCTTGAGCACAAGCACCAATAACATAAACTATTTTGATTGTGGGTACCCTAATGTTGGCAAGAGTTCTTTTATTAATAAGATTACTCTGTAACCTTGAAGAAGTGGTATATTTTGGAAAATGAAGACTGGAAAGATGATGATATTCCTGAGATCGTGGATGGACACAATGTTGTAGACTTTATTGATCCAGATATCTTGCAGAGGCTTGAAGAATTAGAGAGTGAAAAAGGGCTTAGGATGGTAGTTGAGGGTGACGAGGATGATGAGATGGGGGAAGTGGAGTTGAATCCTAATGAAAAGGAAGCTCTAGATGCAATTAGGAAGAGGAATAAGATGCTTATCATCAAACACAGATTGAAGAACGGTACTGCAGAGAGCAGGCCTACTGTACCAAGGAAGTTTGACAAGATCAAGGAATATGACTTAAACAAAATGGGAAGACATCTTTCTAACCTGGGCCTGGATGCTTTGACAATTGGGGTACCTAGGGTCTAGACCCAAGCTAGAAACATGTCTTCTTTTCTATTATGGATAGGCTCTGCTACTGCAACAACTATAGACTGCGATGTATATATCACAACAGCTAAGAAACATAAATGTAGGCATCATGGTCACACATTTTTGGAGACACAACATAACTGAGTGGTATACCCAGATGATGCAAAGCAACCACTACTCCTCTGGTTCTAAGTTGACACTGCAAGATCTAAAAACTATAATTCCTTATCTATGGTTTTTGGATCCCATAGTTTCAACTCAGAACCAGAGGAGTAGTGGTTTCTTTGCATCGTCTGCGTATACCACTAAATTATGTTGTGTCTCCAAAAATATTTGACCATGATACATACATTTATGTTTCTCAACTGTTGTGTCTCAGGACCCCTTATGACCCTTTACAACCCTTTACAATCCATAAGAATACATCTTAGAGGTCTTAAAATGTCATAAAGGGTCATAAGAGGCTCCTAGGAGAGTCCAGATGAGCTTCCACCTTCACATGGTTGGCCCTATTAAGTAGAGAATGTTAAACTATTCTTGAAACAAAGAGAAGTGCAATAATTTAAGGTATCAATCCACGGAGATGCTAAAAAAATGACGGGAATCAATGATGGAGAGTTTTTACATTCTGACAAGATGTATCTTGAAACTTTGGATACTATTTCTCATCCATGCATGAAATGTGCTAGTGATCATATAAAATTACTTTAGGCCTCCAGTATTGATGACCTACACAAGTGTAAAATGTTTTTGTGAGACTAGGATGAATTATATTGGATACTTTACAGTGTACATAAATGCAAGGCAGTGATTATTCTCAACAATCGATAGGTATAAGTCTTCTAGGCCTTACCCAGTAGTTATAAGGACTAAAGATAACATAGCTCGAGAGACCGTCATAGTTGGTCTCTTTCTTCGGTCTATATTATTGACAAAATGTTTTACCTTTCATTTGCTCATCAAATTCAGGGATTTGAAAGAATTTAATAGAATATTTTCATGTATAACGTACATTATTTTAGTTTGATGTTGAAAAAATTTATATACTTCATGCACTTGTATACTACGAGGATGAAAATAAAGAAGCATCCCCTCCCGTGGCTTCAGTAATGTAGGCCATGGGAGGAGATACTTCTTTATTTCCATCCTCATAGTCTACAAGTGTGCAAAGTAGATAAATTCATGCAACATCAACTTAAATAATAAATGTTATCATGAAAATATTCTATAACATTCTTTCAAATCCCTGGATTTGATGAGCTAATGGAAGGTAAAACATTTTGTCAATAATATAGACCGAAGAAAGAGACAAACTATGATGGTCTCTTAAGCTTTCTTATTTTTAATGTGCATATCCATTGCTTTTTTGACACTAAAGAAACTACTTTCAATGATGGTACTATACATCCAACGGACTCTCTCGTCGGAGTCTACTTCCCCCCATTGCTTGGCTGATAGATATAATGTTGGAGACAATTGATTTTGATGGATCATTGTGACAGGAATGCTATACATCCAACGGGTATACCTATCAGAGATATACTACCATACCATCTCTATTTTGACAAATCCAATGTCAGAGATTTCTCATTTTCAACAGATAGCTGCGATGGGAATGCTATAGCACCAAAAGGTCTATCTGTCGGACTGTGGCTACAGATCTATCACTATTCCAATAGTTATAATGTCAAAAAGTACTTCTTTTTTATAGGTAATTATGATAGCCATGCCACATCTCTGATGGGTCTTCCTGTCAGAGAGTTATTGCCGACTCATCGCTATTGCAACAGATATGTCCGACGAGACACCTACATGGGTCGTCGGAGTTCCGATAAGTCAATCATAAGAAACATCATAACAAAGTTGGTATTCATGTCCAAGTTTCTAACAAAATAAGGTGTCAGCAAATTGATGTTTACCTCTTCGATCACAATTTCCAACGTAAAAATGGTGACAGAAAAATATGTCAAAATATCAACAAATAGGCATTGAAAATTTGAAAAATGGTTGTCAGAATTTGGCCTCAAATGTACTAGTGCATCAACACGCATTTCCCAAGCTTGAGGGGATGTAAGCAAGAGTTTGCTCAACGCTTTATTTCTATACCAATCGGGGAAGATACCAGTTTGAGGACGTTCTCTGGAGAGGAAGTGCTTTTCTCGTGAGACAGGCCTCTCTAAAATTAAAACAAGTAAACTTGTCTGAGTTCAAGTGTTTTATGTTACTTATATTAACAAGGATTTGTAGAAATGGGAAACTCCTAGATGCACATCATGAAGATTATTTTCCCAAATTGATTTTAAGTGTGTTTGAATTTGAAAACTTTGAAGACACAAGTTTTTAAGATTTTTATTTGTTCTTTCTCTCTTCAAAATGTAAAAACTTTCAAGGGCTTGCAAGTTCTTTATTTGGACATTCAAGATTGGGTTTGCATGTTTCTTTAGTAACTTTGAAAAGAGCTTTGTTTTGATTTTAAGTCATTCAAGATTGAGTTTTGAACTGAACTTGAAAGAGGAAGGAATAGAGATTCTTTTCTTTCTCTTTTAAATCACTCAAGATTGTGTTTGATTTGGACTCAATGTAAAAATAACTTCTTTAGACTTTTGGTTTTGCATTCAAGACTTTTGTGTGTTAGTTTGTATGTTTTATACCCAAAAAAGAGATTCCTAGATTGATTTGATACATGAAAACTTAGGAAACATTCAAGATTTTGCAATAAGAGACATGTTCATATCAATAAAAAATCCTTGAGGACTGATTCAAAAAAGTTTTGAAACCTTTAGGAATGTTTAGGAACCAATTTGGAAAGATTAGCAAAGATTTTGTTTGATTTTTGTTCCTAGTTTGAATTGAGACTTTAAACAAAACTTTGAGACATTGTAAATGAAGTTCTTTTTAGCTCTTTTTGATGCATTTGAGTTTGATTTAGGACCACTTAGATTTTCAATGCAAACTTGATGTTCTTTTTATGCTCCCAAAACATGAAATGTTCCTACTTTGCATGAATGCATTCTAAAAGCCCTAGATTTGCATGGTTTGAAGCTCTTTTTATCCAACTGAAAGATTTTAGGGATGATGTTGATTGATTTTAGGACCACATAAGAAATTTTTAAGTTGAATAGGACTGATTAGGAATGATTAGGAAATATTTGCAGATTCTTTGATTTTAGGCACTTAAGAGTTGTGTTTTAGTTTTCATTTTAAGCAACCGAATGAAATCTTTGAAGTCCTAATTGATCAAATGATTTGATGAGCCTGAGGGCCTTAGGTGTTTTAGTCATTTTGATGCCTTCCAAGGGTACCTACAAAACATGGAGTTTAGAACTTGAAAAAAACCAAAGGTCAAAACTTAATAAAAAAATAAGAAATTACCCCTTCCTAGTATGAATGTGTAGTTATAGAAAATAAATGCACAGTTCTAGGTGAAAAATGCGTAGTTTACAATCCTCAACATATGCGGGGAAATAGAGAATGCATGCGCAATTAGAACCTATTTTTCTAAAAGTGCTTAAAATGCCAATTTTTTACAAAATACAAATGTGCAACACTTTTGAACAAATGCACAGCTCTGTTAAACAAATACGCAACTTTGTTGAACAAATGTGCAACAAAATTGAATGGATGCACAGTTCTAGTGAACAAATGTGCAGTTTTACAAATTTCACACAAATGCGCATTTTTGGACAATAAATGTGCAAGTGAGACCGAGAATGAAATAGTACAATCTAATTTTTTGAATTTTTTTTAAAAAAATAGCCAAGGAATGTCAATTTTGGAGCAGATGATCAGGACAGGGGTCCCACCAGGCATGCCAGAATGTAACTAGGCTATTTGTATCTATTTTGAAAGGCGTAGGCATTCAAACATTAAGTTTTAATCTAGCATCATATCAATTCAAAACATGAACGTCTAAGCTAAGCCACCTCATATTGAGCCTAAACAGGTCTACCCAAGCACTGTTTGATTTACTCTGATTATGAGTATGTGGGTGTGCTCTCTAAGCACTTGGAGTTTGTTCCTAAAGCATTCTAGGAAGGATTGAGATCCATGAAAACCCCATAAATGGCACAATATTCGGTATAGAACACCCAAATTGCCCTTAAGGCTTCAAGGACCTAAATGATAAATAAATGAAGATTTAAGCTCTATGATGCTTATACTAAGATTGATTTTAATCCAAAATAGATGTGATATGATAAATAAAGCTATGCAAAACAATGAAAGAAACTAAGTTAATCCATTATTGCTAATCTATGATGTGTGTTAAGAAAAGCTTGTAAATGATGAAATCTAATAATTATATGCTAAAAGCTTAAGATCTAGGTTTAAACTAGCATTATAACATTACTATGAAATGAAAGGTGAATTGGTATTTTTCTCTTATGAAGTGAGGGTATTTATAGGATTTGGGAAGGGCTTGGGTTAGGAGGATGAGTCAATGTTAGAGGTAAGGTTAGGGGTAGATTTAGGGGCATGGTAAGGTTTATCTTAGGTTAAGGGTTTCTCACACATGTGTGAGAAACACTAGGGAAGTGTGCAAGGGGAACATGTGTGGAAGAAGAGACATGGGTCTCTTTATAAGGCTGTAAGAAGCCTTAAAGAGTGTGTAAGAGGTTGAAATGAGTGTGTAAGGCTCATTTGGGGAAGGGTTTGACTAAAAGTCAAAGAGACTTGGATTAGGCTAAGAAGGTTAGGAAATACCTTCTAGATAGGTTTAGGAAGGGTTTAGGGAAGTTTAGGAAAGTCTAGGAAAATCTAGAAGATTCTAGGGTTTTGGAGGGATTTTAATAAATATTTCATTTATTAAAGGGATTTTGGTCAATTTATCAAATAATTGATAAATTTTGTGGGGAATGATGTTTAAATTAGATTTAAACATTTTGGGAGGGTTTTCCTTAATTAAACATTTTTAATTAAGATAAAGGGATTTAATGACATAAAAATATATTAATTAATTAAATAATTAATTAATTAGTAAATGATGATGTCATTAGGGGTTTTTCAAAAAATAAAAATACTTTATTTTCTAATAGATTTTTAGGTGTCTACACTCACAATCCAATTCAAAGAAATAAAGCTCTTAAGAAAAAATCCATAGAAGGGAGATCAATAACAAAAAAAATAAGATAATGTGCATCACACACACTCAATTGGCACCACATGGCCAAGAGTGAGGATCCCTAAATGATCCCTAGGCGCACTTCACATTGCAAGGCCATAAATTTAATCACAAATGCATAAATCACAATAAAAAGATTTACAAAGTGATAAGGGATAATGGTGTAACATGTTACACTCAAATGTCCATACAAATGAGAGGACAAATTTGAAATCTCTCAAAATTAAAATTCCACATACTAAACATATTACTTTGCAAAATAATATCACATTTAAAATGCAAAAATTTTACTTTTCTATAACACACCATGGACCGAGGCTCATCACATATTGTGATAGTTAAGTGGTTGTGTTGTTAATGGTATGACCAAGGGTCAAATCCCTGCATGGCCTCCCATGTTGTTCATGTTGTGACTAGGCTCTTTTGGTGGACATGTTACTGGTGGACATGAAAGGAGGAGGTGAGGAGTGATGAGGAGACAAGTGGCAGGAGGAGGGTTTCCCCATTGTAATCAATTAACCATGTTAATGCCTTTGTATTTTCTTGATGATGGGCTCCCTCATTGTGATTCCACTAGTTCAAATCTCCACTCAAAATTGATTTTCACTTATTGAAAAAATATACAATGGACCAAATTGAGTCATAAACCCAAAATTACCTTTAGAAGCCCTAAACAAAGATTAAAAATTAAAACTTCAAAAATAAAAAATCAAACATACCCTTTGGCTCTAGAATTCCTCAATAATGCAAAAATACATTCAAATTCAAGTTCATTCAACCACAAAAAATTGAGCAACATAACATTACTTTTCACATTCAAAATGGATTTACATTTGTAAAAGCACAAGTGGGTATAAGATTCAACTAATTACATGGGAGAAATACTAATTTTGAACCCTCTAACTAATAGCAACAAATGAGAATCCATAAAATGAAGAAATAAGTAAGTTATGAAATTTTCTACCTCACAAATGGAGAAAACCATTAAAACAAAGAGGAAAAAATAAGAAATTCACAAAAGCAATTGGAAAGCTCAGCAAAGCAAAGTAATCTCGATGTAGTTCCAACAAGCCAATGTCCACAAAATTCTACCAGGTAAATCACTCCCAACAAACAAAACAATAAAAATCACAAAGATGGATTTTAACAAATTTGAACTGCCAAAATGCATGTGTGTCAAAATGAGTTTTAAAAAATCTCAATATAAAGTCATTTTTTTCTCAAAAATGAAAAAGATAAATAAAATCCAATTAACCAACTGAAAATCCAAAACTCTAAAAATCATAACCCAACCAAGGCTTTAAATCAAATCTCATTATAAAGTCACTTTTTCTCAAAAAAGACAGAAAAATAAAAGCTACTGAACCAATTTAAAATAAAAAAATTCAAAACCCAACGACTTGGCTAAATAAAATCCTTTCCAAATAATGGAATACTACTACAACAAAATTCCTAAAAACAAAATTTAATGAGAAATAAATAAAGGCCAAGATTTAAATCCCAACTCATCGCAACATTTATGGAAACTCTATAATGCCTAGATAGATACAGGTCTAACACAATAATGCAATTAAGTCTAGATTTTTACCCACACAATGATCAAAGGTGCAATATAACAAATAAAGATACATCATACATATAGTGACAATACTAGATAAATTTATTAATGATGAATACAACTATCTCTTGCGCTGCTATTGGGGATAAGACACAACCAATTGAAGATGATGTCTAGTACTTCTTTAGTAAAGCATGCACACATCAATTGTAGTTTCTCATAGTATAATTATCCAAAACACATATATAATAATCCAAAGTGTTCCTAATGAAAGGATGTTTTAGTGACGTAATCATTCACACATATTTGAATGTTACTAAACCATTCCTGTCATATTTAATCCTAAATATGCATAATAAATAAACATTTTTTTGAAACAAAATAATTGAATAGAGTTTTATGACATTTATAGCATATATCAAATTAAACCCGGGAACATATATATCCAAAGATGGTAAGGCACAAAACTTGGATTACCACTAGCACATGCATCAATGAATCAACCAAGCATATCAATAACCACTGGCACAATCACTAGTGAATCTCATAAAATTATAGTAAGATGACATAATCAAAATATCCCTAGATATGAGATTTACCAAATACCATCATAGCATCAAAAGTGATATTGGGATTGAACACAAGAATATAGTGTAATTAGGTGCATCTCAAAATGAGAATATAAAATCATAACATGAAAATAGTAATAGAATCACATAACAAAGTCTAGCATCCCCAATCTAGCTTGCAACAAGCCACAACACAATGGTTCACATAACCAAGCATAAGAAAATAAGAAACTTGTTAATGAAACAAAATAATACATGTATCACATAGAAGGCACCAATGCCTCTCAGACCCAACATGATCATAAAATAAAAGTACATATCCATCAAACCATAAGGTGAGCCCAAACAACTAAATTAATCAACAATGATGCATCCATAGCCAAAACAAGGCATGACAAAGGGATCTCATCTAATTGCACATAGGCACCGCCACAACAAAATGTCAAATCTACATCCATAAGGATCTCAAGCAGGAAGCAAACATGAGAGATATTACACATGAAATATGCATTCTTGTGAACCAATACACATGAAACATGTGTTAATGAGTTTGAATCAAAAACTACATAGTTTAATATTGATATCAATACCACAATTTGAATTTCTTTTGAAATTATCTACCACTTATCAATTGATGAGCTTAAGAGGCTCTATAACGAGTGATTCATAAGGTACAAATTTTGCTCAAGTCTTTGCAAATGGGGTAGCAAGCTAAGTGGATTTAATCTTGGAGGAAACTATATGGTTAAGCATGAATTAATTGGAGTAGTACTTGGACTTAATCTTGGAGGAAACTCTATGGTTAAGCATGAATGAATTGGAGTAGTACTTGGATGGGTGACTTCCTGGGAAGTCTCAATGCTTCACCCCTTTGAGAATCACCTAAATGCAATGAGTGTTAATTCTTCCATTCATTTTCATGAAAGAAGGGTTTTTGTGAGCCACTACTCATGAAACATGGCTCAGTGAGTTTGAATCGAAAACTACATAGTTGAATCCTGATAGAAATATCCCAATTTAACTTGAAGATATTATCTCCCACTTATCAGTTGATGAGATTAAGGGGATTTATAGTGAATGATCCATAAGGCACAACAATATCTAAATATTTTGCAAATGGGGTGGTAAGATAAGTGGGCTTAATCATGGAGAAAACTCCATCATTAAGCATGCTTGAGCTGGATCAGTACTAGGATGAGTGAGCTCTTGGGAAGTCCTAATGCTTCACCCCTGTGAGTATCACCTAGATGCATCACTCCACAAGGTAATGTCAATTCGAAACAAAATTCAAGGAGATGAAAATGTTTTAAGTATTCTTAACTAATTGCAAATTCATGGATTTGTGTTTTCAAAAAAAAAAAACTATGTACGAAAATTAAAATACCTAGCACAATAATTTAAAAAGACACCAATGTATAACTTTTTTCACAATTTCTTCTATAAGTACACTTATAAGACATCAACTATTTAAATTAATTATAACTCAAAGAAATAATTTTCATGATTTATAAAGTTTATTTAACTAAACATCTTTTTTTAGAAAATTCTAATTTATTTCAAAATGAAAATATAATGATGTTCAATAAAGATATTTTGTGAGGTAAACATTTGTTTTCACAAAATTCCATCATATCCATTTGGATTCCACAATATTGTTGGTTTGTCACACCAAGTATTAGAGCATGAATTCTCAATTGAATTTTGATTACCATTTTTCATAAATAGGGATACAATTAGAGTCTTAATCATTAATTTTATGAATAGATTTTGACTCTAATGTGGGTAATAGGGTCTATAATGTATGCCCTACCATCCTCTAATAAACTAGTCAAAACTCCACAACAAGTATCTTTCTTGAAAGGATTCAATACCAATGAAAATATTTGAAATAAGTTAGGAGCTTATTTTCTCTTAAAAGATATGGTATATGATTTTAGTGTTTACTATTCAATTGAAGATTTTGAATTTGAATAGGAGCATAAGACCAAAATTTAACACAATGGTAAAGATACAATAAAAATTTCAAAAGAAAATGTTTATTATGGTGAAGAATTATAATTCTTTGGTTTAGAATAAAGTAATAATGCATCTCATATTCACCAATTATTTATGTTTAATAACATGACACAAATATTCCAATGAGTTAAAATCTAGGCAAGACTAGGAAACATATACCATATTGTAAACACCTTTGTCTTCAACTTTGAAATTAATGTTGTTGACTAGGAATGAGAGGTCAATTTGGGTATTATTTTGTATGGAATTAATGACTATATTCCTTAAATGTAAAGACTTGCATCTATTATTATTAGGCTATTTCAATAATTAATATTGATAAAAACATGGTAACTAGTTCAATGATCCTTGTGATTGGCTTAGATTATTTAAAGCTTTTCCAATCTTGGCCATAGATTTAGTTCTAGCCCCTCAAATCAACAATATCATGCATTGGTGGTGATTTAGATTTTAAATAATAATCAATTTTTATGCATGTTTAGATTCAAGTGTGGTAATTTTAATGGCTCTCAAGAACACCTCAGTAATGAGGTATGTGTTATTTATATAATTTAAAGGTCACCAATCAATTATTTCTAATTTGTGGACTTCATCTTTTACTTGTCCTTGATGACCATGTTCTTTAAGACAATAGGCTCATGGATTGTTGCACTTAAAGAAGGGGGTAACCTAATCACATAACAACACAATAATGCTAGTCATGCACAATATAGTAGATACATGCAATTTGCACCTTACCAAGTTGTTGAATCAAAATTTTGGCCATCTATTTGATTCGTCCAATATAAGTTTCTCATTTTTAGTTGTTATCGAGAGGTCATTGACTTTGGGGTCAAGCATCACTTATTCATGCATTCTTTACGTGATAGAAATGGGATCCACCCACCCATAACACCCTAAAGTCCTCCCACCTACCCCACAAAATAAGCTAAGAAGACTTTTCTCTAGTCTTAAAAAGTCTATATGTGTGTGGAATAAACTAACAAGAGTTTCTAAGTCTTACAAAGTTGGTATGCATGTGGAATAAACTAACAAGAGTTTCCAAGTCTTTTACAACAAAAAAAAAGAGTTTCTAAGTCTTAGAAAGTTAGTGTGCATGCAATGAGCTAACAAGACTTTACAAAGCTGTACAAAAGTTATCATCATGTTCCCAGTCACACGTTACAAAAGAAGTCTTAAATTATCAAACCGATCTTTTTGCTCCAAATTGAGGGAAATAAAGTAATAAATATCTCATCTTTATGCACCTAGGTGATTATTAGTCCAGCCTATTTATAGGCTGAGACTTATGTTTTCAAGTCATTTTTTGCTATTACTTTGCCTAGAAAATAGTGCCAGCATAAAATATTAAACATGATTTCTAAAGTTTGAAGTCCCTTGTTTTTTATTTTGAATTTTTTGAAAAAAATTTCTATTTTCTTATTGGCCGCTTCTATTTTGGCTGGGGGTAAAATTATTTATTTATTTTGAAAAGTACAAAAAATTGTCAAATCACGAGCAGCTGGCATTCCGTCCTTGCTTAGTTCATCGCATACAAATTGATTCGATGTTTAAACCAAGCTTTTGCACATTGAATTTATTCATGATTACTTTATACAGTAAGGCATGACTAAATTTTTTACGGCAATTTCTGATTGGAGCCGACAGATTTACCCACCCCACCACCATGCAAGCCCATTCTGCCATACCATCCATACACTCTGCCCACCGCTGACGTACCTTGAAATTTTTAGGTGTATCCGCACACACACAAATTGAAGGAATAAAGGTCCTTTTTAAAAAAAATTTACTATTCTGTCTAGGCAACGTCTAAATGGTAAAATGCATATTTTATCAAGGGGACACTTAGCTTTTTTTTTATCAAACTTCCCTTCTAAATTTTACTTAATAGAAGGCAATAAATAAACTCTTTATTTTATTATAAAGAAATTTCATTTTAATTTATTAATAAAAATATTATCAAATTTTAAAAATTAGTTATTTTTAATTAATTAATTAATTAATAATATATTATATTTTTTATTTATTATTTTTACATTTTTATTAATATTTAAATTTTGATACAAATGTATTTCATTTGTATTAATATTATTGATTTTATTTTTAATTTTGAAAATTCTATATATTTTTTACAATTTAGAGAAAATTAATATTAAATTGTTAATTATATATATTTATGTTTAATATTTATTTTAATTTTGATGACTATTGATCTAAGATATTTTATATTTTTATAAGTTACTATTTTCAAGTGTTATATTTTTATGTAAACTAAAATTTAATACATATTTGTTTGAATTATTTTAGTATATGAAGGATATTTAATATAAATATGATAAACTTTAATAATCTGTATTTAATTTTAGTTTACATTAAAAAGATGATAAAAATACATTGGTAAAAAAATTTATTTTTGTACTATTTCAATACAAATATTTTCTTTTTTGTATTTTAATTTTTTTACCATATTAATAAAATAATTTGAGATATATTATTTAATAATTATATTTTTAATATACTATAATTAAAATTAAAATTAAAATTTACAAAACTAAATAATGTATTATACAAAAATTAGATATAGATTTTTTATAAAATGAAAATTATATTATAGATAAAATTGAATTGTTATTTGCTAATAAGTAAATTTATATCATTATATTTAATTGATTTATTGTATATAAGGTATCTAGGATCTACAATTAACATTCATTTTCAATCATACAACTATCCTCTACAAGCTACAAATATCACATGTAATCTATCATAACAAAATTCCTCTATCTTTGATTCTCAGGTAAAATATCACGTGTAATCTATCATAATTCTACATGAGTATGAATTGCTTAAAGGCACAAAATAAAACAATAAAATCTTTATAAAAATTAAAACTTTTTTATAATATATCTTGAAGGAAGAATATCTTAGAAACAAATAGTCATCCAACTTAAAATATATATACATAATTAAATATATAAATATTTTTTTAATAATTAAATATTATTTCTTATAATTTATTTAATTATAAGTATAAAATATTAATTTAATTCTATAAATTTTAATTTAAAATGATAGTACATTAAAAATAATTATTGAATAATATAAGTTAGTTGATGTAAAATATAAGCATAAAAAATTTACTATTTATCAAAATGATAAAAATACTAAAAAAAAGTCTTGTTAGATTCAAAAAAATTAAAATTAAAACTATTTAAATATATTCATTCAAAATTTTAAAAAATTACCAATCTATTTTTCATGGGAACTTTTACTATTCTTATATTTAAAAAAATCTTAATATTTGGGTGAGGGTTAGGATCTTAATAGTATTTTGGTTTTAGGGTTAAAATTGTCATAACCACTGCTAACCTAGAAACCCCACTACTACCCACTACACTCATTATCATTATACTTAAATTTACACTAATATATAAAGGGTAATATAAAAAATCTAGTATTATGATAATTATTCTATAATAATATTCTTTAAATTATATTGAATAATTAATTAATATTTAAAAAATACAATTATTTGATATTCTTAAAAAATGATGTACTATCACTAAGAACAAAAAAAACTAAGAACATTATATAAGTTAATAATAAAAGCTCATAAAAAATATTTTTATTATTTAAATTTTAAAATCATTATGTTTTTAAAAAAATGTTTGGTATAAGTTTAAGTATGTGTTGAATATATATAGATAAATCTAGGTTAACAATTAAAAATATATAATTTATATTCTTAAAGGTATAAAATTATGACAAAATATTATTGATATAAAAAAGAGTAAACCACTACTCAATTGAAATTAAGTATAATTATATAAAAATAATAAATTGAATTAACTATGATACTTATATCTTGATGATTCATGTTAAAAATCTTATATAATCAAATCTATTTGTTTAAGTTTCTTTAATAGATTCTTTTATTATAAATCTAAATTTAATGTTAAATTTTTTATGATTTCTATCAATGTTTATATATCAACTTGAGGTGATTTGAATTTCTATTTATTAAATTACTATAATAAGTTGTTTTACAAAAAAAAAAATATAGAATTTAGTATGTTTTAAATTTATTGATTTTAGCTAGTATAGAATTTTTAAAATAATTAATTATGTACCACACAAATATATTATTAAATAATTAAATAATTTAAAAATATAATATTAAATAATTATGTTTTGAATTTTTTAAATATAATTATTATATATTAAACTTAGTTGGCAAATTTAGTTAAGTATACTATGCAATCCTATACACTATTAGAAAACATAAGAACTAAATCAATCTTAATGGAAAGAAACATTAATTGGTAAATACATTAATAAATTTATCTTATCTTATCATATCTTATAGAATTTTAAAATATGTAAAATATAAGATTAAAAAAATTGAAAATTATTTTAATATATTTAAGATATATTTACTTATCTAATATTATGTAAAGAAGATAATATTTAAAAGTTAAAATCATTAAATATATTCATTCTAAATAAAATAGTATTTTTACCCATCTAATATTATTTTCAAATTATTTATAAAAATTAATACTATTTAAATATATTCACTAATGAAAAAAGAAGTAATCTAGGTAGACAGATTAATAAAAATATATTTAAATAAATTTATTTAAATAAAAATTACTTTTAGTTAAAAACTATTATGTTTTTTATTAATAAACTATTATATTGAAACTACTATTTGTACAATATATTAAAAAATAAGATAAGTTATGCTGGTTTGATTATCAATATTCCCATGTGGTCGGCCCCATTTGATAGCCTACAAGTACACTAATGTAGATAGAGAAAACCAAAAAGCATTTGTATAGTTTTTATTTTATTTTATTTTAGTTTTATTTTAGATAGTTTTTATAGGCTCTAAAATAAAATAATTTTAATTTTTAATTGAGTTAAATAATAAATTAATACATTTATAAAATATATATTTTTAATAGTATTTATATGTTTATTTTTTATTATATTATTTATTTTAATTAATATAGAGTATGGAAAATTTAGTAATAATAGTATGAAAAATTTAGTAATCAATTTATGTGATCTTCACTTTCTCAGAATTTTCCTTTGCACTTTCTTGACTAGTTTAGGTGGGGTTCATCATTGCCTTCTCTCATTTCAGTATATCGTTCTTTGTCGTAACCTGATTTGGTTCTCCTAAATTTTAGGACTATTGTGCGACTATTTTAGACTTACATTGACTTGGTCAAGGTTTGTCAACCCAAGTCATATTAAATAAATGTTTTAGACATAGAAATTATTATGTTTCTTTACTTAGAATATGAAGAAATAAATTGATGAATTGAAAAATGATGAAATGTATAGAATTTGAATTGCATTACGAAATGTTATTTAATGATGTATATCGATGAATTGGAAAGCTATTATGTAATGTAAATGAAATGTGCATTTCAATTTGACTATGAATTTAATGGACTAACCTAATGACCATTTGAGTGTTAGTATGATGGGAAGGAGATGAAGACAAAAATGTGATTGAGGTAGAGAAATATATCTTCTTAATAAGGATTTGAAGGGAATAAATTTTTTGTTGCAAACAAATACCATATATTGTTTTATAATTAATATGTTTTCTTGTTTTATCTTATAAAATCAAATTCTAGAATGATTTGACTGTGTGTTAATATGTTAGAATTTATAAATTTAATCTAATCAATGTCAAATTATCTTTGATCTTTTTGTAAATATAAGTTAAACATAGGAGTATCTTAATTGTAGATTTTCTTTTATCTATCTTAAGATTTATCCTTTAAGCATTATAATAAACAAACATTATTTGTGTCAATGCGGAAACCGAATCGGGACAGTTAACATAATGTCAACTCAACTTTTCTATCAACTACCATTTTTTACTATCCCGATTCTTATGTCGACAAAACTGCCATGAAGTTCTTTGACTGCCCAAGACTTAGAACTCTCTGAAGTTTTTGACGGTAAGTTGACCGTTGATCACGCATGGGAAAAAGAGCCACCACGTGCGGAGCTGATTAGGGAAGAGAACGAATGCGACAGAGAGGGGCGCACTCAGCAAAGGAGGAAACGTTGAGTCTTACTTGCTTTTTCCTCCACGTCCGTGTGGATAGAGCGGAGATCCTTCTTGGCTAGGATAATATAAGGCATTGGACAGTATGATGAGTGGGGGAGAAGCACATAAAAAGAGATCAGAGTGGAGTTCAGAGGGAATCACGGAGCTAGTGGGAAGATAACAGTGAGTTTAAACTCTATAAACTTAGCATCGGGTGCCGGGGGCATTGATTTCAGAATGTCAACACGGGAATCAATAGTAAAATAAATGGACACTCAACATAGGGTATGTAGGGATCAGAAGAAATAAAGGGGATGTGAGTTTATGTATTATAACATGGGGGGAAAATGAAACAGGGGGAGAAAGATAGACACCGCGAACAGCGAACCAAAGGGAGGTAAAAAGAAAGAATGAATAGAGGGAAGTTGTGCAAGTTTTAAAAATGACAGTATAAGAAAATAGGAGAAAGTATTAAGTAAGTAGTATATAGAAAAGAACACAGACAAAAGAGAGGAGCATGAGGGAGAAAAAGGAATCAATACGATACAAGGAGGCACGCAGAGAAAGAGACAGGAGAGAGGAGAAAAATAATAACAGAAAATGAATAAGAGAGCGGCAGTTGGAACGAAACAGAGGAGAAAACCACTAAAGGCCATTTTCGTTTTTTCCTGGTATTTTTTCTCGAAAATAAATTTCTTTATTAGTTCCTGCCAGGGCAGGAAACTGTTGCGAAGGCCTCTAACCAGTGATTAATAGATACTCCAGCAGGCCAATCAGAATTCAACTTTTCTAAGATTTGTTTCAATATTTCTTTTAATTTGTTATTGCATCAATTAAAGCTGCACAATTTTTATGTGAAATTTTTATTGAATGCTTTTTTGGCACTCTTTGATTCGGTTTTTAGTTTTCCGAGATATTCAGAGACTCTTATGTATATTACGATGCAAGAGAAAGCGTAGAAATAGAGGCCTGGTAGCATATTGTCAGGAAGCTGCAGTAGGCTGGAGTCCGTTGATTGGCATTGTTGGCGGTTTACAGAGGCCTGCTCAGTTCTCAATAGGAGACAACGCACACCTCTTGGGATCTTTTGTAGTGTGTTGCAGAACATATTGTAAAAAAAAATGCAGCCACGAGGTATGAGACGTCTCCTGCATACAAAAGTAAAACACGTTCCTTATCTATGTTTTCACATTTTGCATTTGCAACTCTTACATCTGTCAAAAACTTTCAACTCTTTATGGTTTGGATGGATGTCAATCTGTGCTAGAAAAAGGAAGAAGTTTTTTTTGGTGCATTACGAATGGTCTTTCCAACAAATAAAAATTACTTTAAAGCATTCTGTCAAACAGTTTGCATGCCCTGACAATTCTTCCACCTTTTGCAAACATGCCTACCGTGGAGGAACAGAGGGTAGAAATTGGCCATATGCTTGTTAGGTGCATACACTTGTTCTTATCGCAAAGTTGAAATTTTTATGTTCAAACTGCATGGTCACTCTTATATAAAGACTTATGTACTGCAGAAAATCACCATTGTACTAGGAGCTGCTCATGGTTGCAAGGTATGCTATGATTTCAATTTTTCTTGGAGCTCTTTGTTTCTTTCATGCTGTCTGTTTTTGGGCCCATTATTTGGGTATCTTAGTAACTATTTTCTTAGTTCAACATGTTTCTGTTGAAAATTTCTTTTTTTTCTTTTTTTTTAGAAGGAACTAACATCTCAATGTTTTGTTTCTGGTTATTCGAAGGCTGGCTTTTGCAAAAAAAATTGTTTCGATACTTGATCAGCAGAATCATTTTCTGATTCAAAACTAGGGTGTGTGCTGCACAAGTCTTCAGGACATTGTCAGGAAACATGGTTTTCCTATATAACAACCTAATTATCTTACATGAAAATACCTACTGGCTAATCTTCTCAAATAGGTCAATGATGTGCTTTATTAGCAGATCTTGACCCTGTTTAATAGTGTAGAAACATTGCTGTTATGTTCTGCTAATGAAGTCCATTTCATCCATCTAAGTCATTTGCAATTATGCCACCCAATATGCCCACACCTGTTTAATGACCCTTACTTTAGTAAGAATTCAAAATTGCAAAAGCATAATTGTTCTCTAGTCATGATTCATAGATTCATAGACAATGCAAAAATGAAGCTACTGTCGGCATCTATCAATAATATACATAATAGAGAAATCACAAGAATGCTCTGTTGAAAAACAGAGGGTTCTCTATTTTTTGCTCCTCTAAGCACGGCATAGAGCATTGTAAAAATATACTAGAAACTACAAGAGCTCAAATTAGTTTCATAGAGCATTGTAAAAACAAAGAAGAAACTGTGAGAGATCAAATTAGTTTCACAAAGCATTCTAAAAATAGACTATAAACTGCAAGAGTTCAGATTTGTTTCATTCGATGAGTTGCCAATAAAAACAAACTACAGGCTCAGCTATGCATGATCAACCTTCCTTGCCTTTATTTGGTAGGAACTATGCTGCCCTACAACCCTTGTATGAAAAGTCTTGATGACATGTGAATGTATTATAGATTTGTATCGTCGAAAAATGGAAGCACTTCCATTTAGGACTAGTTTAGCCCTTCGAGTAAGTGGTCTGGCATCATGTCAAGCGCCTTTGAGTGGGTCTTTGACTGGATCTGGCTTTTTCCCCGTTCTGCTTCTCTCTCCACCTATTTCCAGCCTTTTTCTGGCACTTTATCCTAAGGATCTGAGATCTTTGACTTCAAGGTCAAGGATGACCTTCTGGGTCAAGGTCGACCTCGACTTTGACCTAGGTCAAGGATGACCTCGATTGTGACCTAGGTCAGAGTCGACCTCGACCCTAACCCTAGGTCCAAAATTCAAATTCTGGAGGTTTCGGGATGTCGGGCTTTAGAAAGTTTAATGTCTCGCTTCCTGGTCACCTATTTTGGATTTTGGAATGGTAAACTCTTAAATTATATTTAATATAGGTCCATTTCTAAGGGTTAAGGCTAAATTAGAATTTAATTCTCCTAGGTCAGCCTCTCTAGAAGTTTGTGCCCTAGATTAGTATAAAAGGAAGCCTTCCTCTCTCATTTTCACATCCACCTTTCATGATCAAGCATCCACTCACCATTTGAATTCAAGCATAAGTGCAATCAAGTGATCAAGCAAGCAAGAAGGAGAAGGAAAGCATTCAAGCATTCATGCATCCTCAAGCATTCAAGCATTCATCAAGGAGATCCATTGATAGCCATCGAAGGATTCAATCTCTTTGGAGCCCTCTTGTTGAAGATTACTCCATCCACATTCATTCAAGCTTCTTCATATTCTAAGATTCATTCAAGATTGGTGTTGAAGATCTAATGCAATTGATTTGAGACATCCTACATATAATTCTACATTCATTTGGAGCATCCATATTTGTGGATTCAAGGATTAGAATCCTCCACAAGGATTTCAACATAAGCAAGGTGAATAGTTCCATTTACTTTGTTTATATATTGCAATTTCAATTACATTTCAAGGTTGATTCCAAACTTGGGTTTGACCAAGGCAAACCCCTCATCCAATAAATAAACTTCTTTTTCTTGCAAGTGCAGGTGTGGGACAACGATTATCAGTACAAATCTTAGTACCCTTTTTGGTGAACATTTGGGATCCGCAAATAGAAATTTTGTTGGAGCAGAACAGCTCAAGGATGACATTTTGGGGTAAGATTGTACCCCGGGGTGAGATCTTACCCCTGTCTTGGGTCAAAGATGACCTTGCTCCGAAAGACAAAAGATTTTTGGGTTTTTTCTGTTTCTATATTTCTAGTCCAGATCTAGTTACATAACTCCCCAAAAATGAACACAGACACCAGAAACTCCAAATTTTGAGGTTAGTATTTGACTTCAATTCTTTCAAGTTGCTAATACACACTTTCTATAATGGAAGACAATGTATTCTCCTTTCTTCATATTCTTCGTTGATTGATTCATTTGTACATTAACCATTCCATTTTGGGTGATCAATTTGGATCTCTCCTTTGGGAATTTGGATTAAGAAGTAGATCTTACATTCCCCTACACACATCCAATACATTTTTGTGCTTTCAATTCTATATCTTATACATTTCCATATAATAACATGTAAGATAGCGTTACCCTATTTGTTACCTTACAAGTTTAAAAGAAGTTTTCAAATTTTAGTTTTTGGTATTAAAACTGTTTGGTTTCCTTGCTTGATAAAGTGTTTGAACATTATTGTAAACATTATAGAAAGATTTCTATTTAAATCAATTACACCATCCTCTTATTAGCAAATCGCTAATTTTTTATATTGATCTATTTGATTTTCTTTATAAAAATCTTGGTGCTAGGAAGAATTTAGTAAACATTTATCAATTTTAGAATCTCAGTCAGTGATCAAATGAGAGAACACAAACAAATCTAATAGAATTCCAACATACCGAATTTATAGTTGAAATTTAGAAAAACATGTTTGTCATTTAGTTCATTTCAAACTAAGATAGGATCTACATGAATTTCCTAGACCAATAGCATTTTTTTTTAGTAGATAAGAAAATTAGATTCTTTTATTATCATTTTTTAATTTAATAATGCATTATTTTAGTAAGTAAATGCTAGTTGTTCAGCAAAACCACAAAATCTTTTATCCTAGAAAATTGACTATGTGAAACATACTTTAAAAAGAAAAGGGTAAACTAGTGAATGGAATTGTCTTGGATTAAAGTAAAATCAGGTTTTGATGGGGGCCTGCAACCCTGAACAACAAAAAGACTAAAGATAAAGAATTAAAGAGTCCAAAACACAACAAACAACAAAAACCACAGCCCCCCAATAGAAAAGCCAGCAGCACCAACGAACAAAGCCAACACAAAAGCCATGGCAACCCACAAACAAAACTAGCCCATGACAAAAAACTGAGCACCACCTAAATCATATTCTTGATAATTTCTCCAGCCTCTTCACCGATTTAACCCATATTCTTAACTATCTCATGAAGAACTGAGACATCATTGGAACTAGAAGTTTCCTTCTTCTTCAGGCTTGTCCTAGTACACTTTCCTAGACCATAGCCTAACATAGTTTTTTTATCATTAAAATCCTTCCCCAGATCTACAATAGCTTTTGAGGGGTTGTTCTCTTCAAGATGGCTAGCAAGGGCTTCCATGTTGTTGGCCGAGAGCACCAAACCCTCCTAGTAAACCAAGAGGGTTTTCCTCAATATTTTAGTGCTATTATCCACCTTATTAGCGAGATCATTATCCTTTTTCTCCAAATTGACTAACCTTCCCATTCTGTTGTTTCACTCATCATCCATCTTTTTAATCCTTTCTTTTAGAATCTTATTCGTGAGGTCACCAAACTCTTAATTTGCTAGAAGACCCAGCTATCATGTACTTCAGAGCATCTTTAGATACAAAAATAGCTAGCTAGATTTTTGAGTCATCAAAATAATTAGGGTAGTTTTCATTAAGATCGACCAAGGTAGGGGAACCATTCCACGATGGTGAGGGGTTATCATGCTCTGTAGAGTCCTCATAGCTAACCAAAGGTTCATTTAAAACCCTTCACCCAAATTATCAGTATCAGGATGGGAGGGATAATCCTTAGCCTCACACAGCTCTGAGGCTTTCTTTTTGTAATCCTCACCCTTGTTTAAGAGATTCGACAATCCATGGTTGTCACTAAGTTCCCTATTCTAAATATCCTCCAGCTTATTGTTGGCAGTGGGTCAGCATCCCTTGTAGGGTTTGCGACATGGCTTAACCATCTCCTGTGTCTTCTATAAGTCTAGTAGTTGTATCGAGCATTAACAAGTCAATCTTTTGGTGCAAGATAAACCATAGCGGTTAACACTTATCACCACTAAGATTCACATGGATATCAATTTCCTACTTAGTGCCTTCACTATACACCATATCCTAACCTATATCAACACCCATCTTATCCAGATCATCACCATTCTCCTCACCTTTCTCCTGCTCTGAGATTTCACCATTTTCCTCTTCAACCATTTCTCTAGCTTCATCCCCACTTTCATCCCCTTCCTCATTAGTTTTCATGCCCTTAGCATCATCCCTCTCAGTTTCATTATCAATTTCTATATTTTTCATCGGCATTTGGTTAGAATGACTCGAACTTTCCCCTTCCCAACTAGGAAAATTTTGTTTCCCAATAATTGGTGAAAAAGGAAACTTCTTATTTTTGTTTTTGTTCATCACCATAATTTTACAATGCTCATAGATAAGTAGAATAAGACCACTGCGTAGAACAAGATAAATGACCTTGTTTGTATGCTTGTTGAGGTTGTTCGTTAATAAGTAGCAAAGGTAGTAGGGAAACGAAATTTGTTTCTTGTACTTGAAGTGATTTAGGAGAACAAAGTAATAGGTGTGGGATCTCATAAACCTCCCATCAACCGTAACATACTCCATGAAGACGATGAGTGCCAACTTCCGCAACTCTTTCATTTTTGTAGTGTCAAAGTACCGATAAGATGTCTTACCCAATAGCTCACATTCTTCATCATCCCTAGGGAAATTTTTCACAACCCCATCCAAAATCTTCCTATCATGATAGAAGCTTAATCCATAATGTGGCATACCAGTAATAGTAGCAATGGGCTTATCTATGAGCTTAAACTTGCTCCCATACAAAGAGAAATGGTCTTTCTCCCACTACTCAAAAATTTTTTGAACCGTCATTTTAGTTCTCACCTTATCATCCCCTTTCATGTGCTCCATGAAAGGCGTAATCTTGCCCTTCGACAATTTCTTCCAAACCTTAGGTTCCTCTTTCCATTTTCTATAATCCTTAGGTTCTTCCCTATGTAAACCTCCTCCCATATTCTCAACACTAAGAGTAACAAAGGCAACCTTAAGAAAATAGTTTTGAAAGAATAGAAAAACCCAAATTAACACAATGTCAAACCCCCATAAAGCATGTGAATAAACATTATATAAATGCATATCACCTCCACATAAGCACATGCCCATGTATCATAATTAGGGTAACAGTTACAAGAAATCATATAAATCATTATTGGGAGTGTTTCCAACCTTAATTATATTAGTCCTTTCATATCATACTATGGCATATATATATCTTGGGGCAATAAATTTTCCCCTCTCCAATTAATAATTATTAGATTTATAAAGTGTTTACTTATTAAATAAATCATATTGATTTAATTACTAAGTCGCTTATTATCTCTTTTTGCTTAAGCTAAACATTAGGCATATAATAATTAATTGTTTTATTAATTATTATCCTACAACTTAGGTTTCTTCACTCTTTTAGGGTTTTGATCTCATTTTATAAGAATTGATCTCTCTTGTAATCTTATTGAGAAACATTCATTTTATTGAATTATAAATTTTGTATTTCCACATCAAGAATGTCTCCTCTTTCATGGATCCATGTGTTCAAGCCTCTCTAAGCTTATTGTTTCTCTCTCTATTTGTGATAGGTGTTTTCATGAAGGTGTTCTTTGGAGCTATGGGTTGTCTTCTCATCAACTCTAATATGGTATCAGAACTTCAGATCTATTTGCCCCTATCCTCTTCCTGAGAGATTTGACTGTATTCATCAAATCTGCAGTTTCAAAGGGTTTTATGTTGAATCTAGGGGGGACCTCTCTTTCTAGTCATCTTGGCTTCAAACGGACCTCACAGTTGCGTTCAAAGCATCCAAGAACTCCTAGATCCATATAAAATTTGTCCAATTTGGATAAAGTTAGAATCTGTGACAAATTTTTTTGCAATAGGCCCTTACATGGATCCCAAGGTGGTCACTAATAATTTGGAGTATTTTTGGCTCAAACGGACCTCATCATTGAGCTCCCAGCAGCCAAAACCCCTCATTTCCAAATGAGGCAAGTCAAATTTGGATGTCGTTACATTCTGAGGAAAATTTCTTTGCATACAAGGCCGTAGGGCCCTAACATGTAAATCGAGACAAAAAATTATACCACTGTGGCATGCAAATCAAGGCAAAAATTTTACTGCCCTAGCATGCAAATTGAGGCAAAAATAAAATACCTTGGCACAAAAATTGAGGCAAAAGACTTAAAAATTGGCATGCATCCTGAGGTGCACATGCGATTTTGAAAAAAAAAATAATTATTATTTTGGGTGGTGATGGCCATTTGGTCGTCAAATTTAAGCCCTAGGCAAATGCGGCGTCAGCCCCTGGTCATATGGCAACTAGGGGCCCAATTTTTTAGCGTCAGGGGCCTTTTTGAAGTGACAACCATATGGCCATCAATTATAATATCGTGAAGTGCTAACATCAACACATGTTAGCACTGCAAGACACCATTTTTTGGGCCCTTCAGCATACTTATGATTTTCTCATAACTTAAGCATACAGTGTTGAAATCAGGAAAACAAGATATCATCAGAAAGCTAGTTTTGAGATCTATCTAGATCAAGAGGTTTGAATTCCTGATATTTCTTTTATGATAGTATTTTTTACTGTCAAAGCTAGATGTTTAGTTTTGTACTCCAAGAGCTTTATCTTGCACATCCAAACTCCATTTTGGGAAAACAATATATTGTTCAAAATATTGTTCTGAGACCTTTCTAGTGATGTGAATCATTTTTCTAGATTCTTCTCCAAGTATATTTATATAGTTTCTTGCATTTTTACAATTAGGTGGATATCTTGGATGTTATAGGTCTTAGGATATTTTTGTTTTGAGGAATGGCTTGTCTTAGGTTGTTCTTTTGTTTTAGAAGACTTCTCTCTTCTTTCAGTTGTGTATACTTCACATTTGTAGCATTATTTTATGCACACACACTAAGATAAAGTGTCATTCTATTACATGTATGGGATTTTGTACATGTTCATGTTGTATATATTTGCACTCCATTATAAAGTGCCAGGGGGGTTTGATGTTTGAATTTGTTTTCAATCTACTTTTTTCACGTGAGTGTTCCTCCAACAATGTTAGCTTTGGGTATCTCTATTTGTGTTTGTACTCTCTCTGCACCTTTGATGTTCATGGTATCATGTAGTTCATATTAGAGGATCTTTTCAGTGTACCTATCATTACTCTCTTGTAAGCATTATGGGGGGTTTCTACTATTGGTTCTACTACTTCCTTGGTTTGATAGTGTGAGCTATGTATTCATTATTTGATTCTATGTTCTAGGCAGATGCAGTGGCTGGGTACCTTCACATTAAGGTGAGATAGATCATTTACCAATTGGACACTCTTCTCTTTCCTAATTTTTGGATGCACTCTTCCAACTTTGATTGATCAACTCTTCAGACTTTAGGTATTTTTATGCCATCTGTATTTTTGAGTTCAGGTCATTGCCTTTGTTTGCCTCATAATTCGAGTAGTGTCATTTGAGGGACTCATGCAGATTACAGTATTCGGTATCTTCAACTTCAGTTGTTTTCCTTGGTTTACCACCTAATTCAAGTAGTGTCATTTGAGGGCGCTCATGCAAATTATAGTCTTCTCTACTTGGTCATATTTAAATGGAGGATCTTCAGATCAACACATACTTTTTAATAACGTTTAAAGCTTCTTGCTTTAGTTATGTTCTACATGTTTATCCTTGTTCCTATTTTTTGGAACATTCCTAGTTTTGGAGACTTCTTCAGTCCTTCAGACTAGTCTTTGTCTCATTTTTTAGTATATTTTTCCCATGTGGGTTTCTCTATTTCTCTGCTTTATAGAGAGTCTCTTTTGTACTTGGGTACCTGATCCTGGGCCTTTTGTTTTCAGGACCCATTTTCTTTCAATAGTTCTTTCTAGGTTTTTAACTTCTCCCAAATTTTATCTTAAGAGGGATGTTAGAGTAATAAAGTGTTTACTTCTTGATTAAATCATATCGATTTAATTACTAAGTCACTTATTGTCTCTTTCTGCTTAAGCTAAACTTTAGGCATATAATAATTAATTGCTTTATTAATTATTAGCATGCAAATTAGGTTTTTTCACCCTTTTGGGGTTTTGATCTTATTCTATAAGGATTGATCTCTCTTGTAATCTTATTGACAAACATTCATTTTATTAAATTGCAACTTTTATTTCTACACATCAAGAATGTCTCCTCTTTCATGGATCTATGCATTTAGGCCTCTCTAAGCTTCTTGTTTCTCTCTCTTTCTATGACAGGTATTTTCATGCAGGTGTTCTTGGGAGCTGTGGGTTATTTTCTCATCAAGTCCAATAATAATTTCATTACAATTTACTCCATAATTAGTAAGCATGTCTACAGAAGCATTAATTTCCTGGTAAGCATGCTTAATGACCACACATTTAAAAGGACTTGATGATGTCATGAGATTTTTTAATCATAGTATCAATAGTCTAAGATGGATTATTAGACCCATCAAGACAATTAATTATGTTCATTGAGTCCCCTTCCAACCATAAATTATCAAACTAAAGGTCTTCTATAATTGAAAGATCTTTCCACACTCCCACAACTTTGGCATAATGACTAGATTGATCACCCAAAGGACCAGTCACCACAGCCAAGCAACATCCAACAGAATTATGAATAATTCCCCCAAAACTAGCCTTCCCTAGATTACCCTTGGAAGATCTCTCAAAGTTAACCTTGATCCATCTAGAAGGGGGAGACAACCAAACAAGCCCTTCCCTAGGGTTGAGGGTTTTGTGAGGGTGAAGGGTTATCTTCCATCTTTCCTCAAATTCCAATCAAACCCTTTGGCCATTTAAGTCAAATAAATTGAGAGATTCAAAAATCCCTCTATTGATTTTGTTAGCAATCAAAACCAGGGTAGAGCCTTTATCTCTAAAAATTATATTATTTCCTTCTTTCCAAATATGCCAGAAGATATAAGGAATTGAGAGATTCCAGAGCTCAATGGATTTTTTATTGGAGCTTCGATGTTTCTGTTGAGAGAAGAAATATTCTAGAGAGTTCAGGAAAATTAAGAAAATATCCCATTTCAAAAGAAACAAGGCCCAAACTTGCTGGGATAAATCACAAAGGAGAAAAAAATGAGGCACCAATTATGCATTCGTGCAACAGAGACAACATCTATTAGCAAAAGAAAACCCCCTTGTATGAAGGTTTTCGATGGTGAGAAATTTATTTTGAAGGGCAAGAGACTAAAAAATATTAACTTTAGCAATACACCTTTTCATCCAGGCCTTAGCCCAAAAATGTTGTTCCCCATCAGTGAAGTGTAAAGAAATGGCAGAGGCCACAGAGAAATTTCCACTTAGGTTGTCACCCCACACAAAGGAATCTCTAGAATTAGGATTTATTTCCATAGAAGACAAAAGAATATCAATAGATAGTAAAGGAGTGACCAAACTAAAAAGAAGAACCCATTCTGAATCCTTTCAGTACTCGAATACCCAAACACCAAAGGAAGCAGTGCATTGATCTTTCCACACCTTGAAACATGAGTGCTCAGTGAGGGGAATATGCCACAACCATATATCTTCCTAGAATCTAATATTCTTGCTATCACCTAGTTTCCATCTTCTACCTAAATTAGCCCAGTCTTTAGAGAATTGGATATAATTCCACAAGTAAGATCCCTCCACTGAAAACAAAAGGTCCAAAAATTCCTCTTTAGAAGGCTGACACTATATATATTTTTTCTTCCAAATTTGACTCCACTCCCTATCTTCTCCAAAGACTCTCCAAATCTCTTTTGCCAAGAGACCCTTATTAATAACCTTAATAGATCTGATACACAATCCACCCAACCGTTTGGGCCTACAAACCTTATATAAATCAAGGAGGGGGATACGTCTCCTTTCCTTGTCTTCAGGCCAAAGAAAGTGTTTTTGTATTTTCTCAAAGGCTTCAAAAAACTTAGAAGGAATTCTCAACAAACAAAGGAGTATATAGAAAAGAACACAGAGAAAGAGAGGAGCATGAGGAAGAAAAAGGAATCAGTAAGATATAAGGAGGCACGCAGAGAAAGAGACAAGAGAGAGGAGAAAAATAATAATAGAAAAGGAATAAGAGAGAGGTGGCTGGAATGAAACAGGGGAGGAAACCACTAAAGGCCATTTTCATTTTTTCCCGGTATTTATTCTTGAAAGTAAATTTCTTTATTGGAAAATTCTTGATGAAATGTGAATGTATTATAGTTTAAAAGAAGTTTTCAAATTTTAGTTTTTAGTATTAAAACAGTTTGGTTTCCTTGCCCAATAAAGCATTTGAACATTGTTGTAAATATTATAGAAATATTTCTATTTTAAATAAATTACACCATCCTCTTATTAGCAAATCACTAATTTTTTATATTGATCTGTTTGATTTTCTTTATAAAAATCTTGGTGCTAGGAAGAATTTTGTAAACATTGTGGAAATTGGTTATCAATTTTAGAATCTCAGTCAGTGATCAAATGATAGAACACAAACAAATCTAATGGAATTCCAACATACCAAACTTATAATTGAAATTTAGAAAAATATGTTTGTTGTTTAGTTCATTTTAAGCTGAGATAGGATGTACATGAATTTCCTGGACCAATAACATTTTTTTAAGTAGATAAGAAAATTAGATTATCTTATTATTATTATTTTTTTAAGAATGCATTATTTTTGTAGGTAAATGCTAGTTTTTCAACAAAACTACAAAATCTTTTATCCTAGAAAATTGACTATGTGAAAAATACTATAAAAAGAAAAGGGTAAACTAGTGAATGAAATTGTCTTGGATTAAAGTAAAATCAGGTTTTTGTTGGGCCCCGCAATCCTTAACAAAAAGACTAAAGATAAAGAATTAAAGAACCCAAAACACAACAAACAAAAAAACCATAGCCACCGAACAGAAAAGCCAACACCACCAATGAACAAAGCCAACACAGAAGCCATCACAACCCACAAACAAAACTAGCTTGTGAAAAAAAATTGAGCACCACCTAAATCATATTCTTGATAATTTCTCCAACCTCTTTCCTACCTTCACCCATATTCTTAATGATGCAGGACCATCTGAGGATCAACCCAGTGGACTCAGTTGTGGGTTTTAGTCAAACTTTACTTCCGGGCTCATAACTTTTGACTCTTGATAATTCTAAAATCATGTTTCTGATTTCGTAGGTTAGTTGGCAATTCATCTTGCCTTATTTGGGGGCTTTTCTAGGGAAAAATCAAGATTCGTAGTATGGGTTTTGAAAATTACCAAAAATAGAAAAATCTAATTTTCCCAAAAATCTGCCAAATATGGTAATTTTCAAAATTATAATAAGTAGTTGTTTTCTTTCATTGGGAAAGTAGAGTAGAGTTGGAAAATTTTAATGAATAATCTGGCATTCTGATACTTTTGTGTTGTGTATTTTTATGAGTTATTGTTTTGAAGAGTTAGGGGTACATCACTTAACTATCTCATGAAGAACGGAGACATCATTGGAACTAGAAGTTTCCTTCTTCTTCAAGATCATCCAAGTACACTTTCCTAGACCATAGGGCATAGTTTTTTAATCATCAAAATCCTTCTCCAGATCAACAATAGATTTTGAGGAGTCATTCCCTTCAAGATGGCTAGCAAGGGCTTCCATGTTGTTGGCCGAGAGCACCAACCCCTTCTAGTAAACCAAGAGGGTTTTCCTTAATTTTTTAGTCCACTATTATCCACCTTATTAGCCATATCATTTTCATTTTTCTCCAAATTGACTAACCTTTCCATTATGTTGTTTCCCTCATCATCCATCTTTTTAATCCTTTCTTTCAGGATCTTATTCGTAAGGTCACCAAACTCTTAACTTCCTAGAAGACCCAACCATCATGTACTTTAGAGCATCTTTAGTTATAAAAATAGTTGGCTAGATTTTTGAGTCATCAAAATAATTGGGGTACTTCACACTAAGATCGACCAAGGCAGGGGCACCCTTCCACAATAGAGGGTTATCATGCTCTCTAGAGTCCTCATAGCTAACCAAAGGTTCATTATAAAACCCTTCACCCAAATTATCGGCATCAAGATGGTAGGGATAATCCTTAGCCTCATGTAGCTCTAAGGCTTTCTTTTTTTCATCCTCACCCTCGTTTAAGAGATTCAGAGATCCATGGTTAGCACTAAGTGCCCTATTCTAAACATCCTCCAGCTTATCACCACTAAGTTTCACATGGATATCAATTTCCTGCTTAGTGCCTTCACTATACACCATATCCTGACCCATATCAACACCCATCTTAGCCAGATTGTCACCATTCTCCTCACCTTTCTTCTGCTTTGAGATTTCACCCTTTTCCTCTTCAACCATTTCTCCAGCTTCATCCCCACTTTCATCCCCTTCCTCAGTAGTTTCCATGCCCTTAGCATCATCCCTCTCAATAACATTATCAAATTTCACATTTTTCATCGGCATTTGGTCAGAATGACCTGAGCTTTCCCTTTCCCCACTAGGAAAATTTCATTTCCCACTAATTGGCGAAAAAGGAAACTTCTTGTTTTTTTTTGTTCATTACCATAATTTTACAATGCTCGCAGATAAGTAGAATAAGACCACTATGTAGAAGAAGGGAAATAACCTTTTTTGTATGTTTGTTGAGGTTGTCCATCAATGAGTAGCAAAGGTAAGTGTGAGATCTCGTCAACATCCCATCAACTGTAACATACTCTATGAAGACAATGAGAGCCAACTTCCACAGCTCTTTGGTTTTTGCAGTGTCAAAGTACCTATAACTTGTCTTACCCAATAGCTCACATTCTTCATCATCCGTAGGCAAATTTTTCACAACCCTATCCAAAATCTTCCTGCCATGATAGAAGATTAACCCATAATGTACCATACCAGTAATAGAAGCAATGAGCTCATCTGTGAGCTTAAACTTGCTCCCATACAAAAAAGAAACAATCTTTCTCCCACTACTCATAAATTTTTTGAACCGCCTTTTTAGTTCTCACCTTATCATACCCTTTCATGTGCTCCATGAAATGCATAATCTTTCCCTTTGACAATTTCTTCCAAACCTTAGGTTGCTCTTCCCATTTTCTAGAATCCTTAGGTTCTTCCCTATATAAACCCCCTCCCATATTCTCAGCACTAATAGTAACAAAGGCACCTTTAAGAAAATGGTTTTGAAAGAATAGAAAAGCCCAAATTGACACAATGTCAAACACCCACAAAGCATATGAATAAACATTATATAAATGCATATCACCTCCACATAAGCACGTGCCTATGTATCATAATTAGGGTAACAGTTACAAGAAATCATATTAACCATTATTGGGAGTGTTGCCAACATTCATTATATTAGTCCTTTCATATCGTACTATGGCAGAAATATCTTGCGGCAATAAATTTTCCCCTCTCCAATTAATAATTGTTAGAGTAATAAAGTGTTTACTTTTTAATTAAATCATATTGATTTAGTTACTAAGTCACTTATTGTCTCTTTCTACTTAAGCTAAATGTTAGGCATATAATAATTAATTAATTTATTAATTATTATCATGCAACCTAGGTTTGTTCACACTTTTAGGGTTTTGACCTCCTTTTATAAGGATTGATCTCTCTTGTAATCTTATTGAGAAACATTCATTTTATTGAATTGTAACTTTTTTTTTTGCACATCAAGAATATCTCGTCTTTCATGGATCCATGCGTTCAGGCCTCTCTAAGCTTCTTGCTTCTCTCTCTTTTTGTGACAAGTATTTGCATGAAGGTATTCTTGGGAGTTGTGGGTTGTCTTCTCATCAACTCTAATATGGTATTAGAGCTTCAGATCTATTTTCCCCTATACTCTTCCTAAGAGATTCGGTCATGTTTGTCAAATCTACAATTTCAAAGGGTTTTATGTTGAATCTAGGGGGACCTCTCTTTCTGATCATCTTGGCTTCAAACAAACCTCACAATTATGTTCAAAGCATCCAAGAACCCATAGATCCATATAAAATTTATCCAATTTTGATAAAGTCAGAAATCTGTGGCAATTTTTTTACAACCGGCCTTGATACGGATCCCAAGGTGGTCATTGGTAATTTGGAGCATTTTTTCTCAAATGAACCTCACTGCTAAGCTCCCAATGGCCAAAAACCCCCATTTCTACATAAGGAAAGTCAAATTTGGACGTCGTTGCATTCTAAGGCAATTTTTTTTTGCATGCAAGGCCGTATAGCGCAGGCATGCAAATTGAGGCAAAAAATTGTACCACCCTAGCATGCAAATTGAGGCAAAAAGCTTTTTTTCCCTGACATAAAAATCTAGGAAAAAATTGAACAACTTAGCATACAAATCGAGGCAAAATTCTTATGGCTTGGCACGCATCCCAAGGTGTGCATGCAATTTAAAAAAAATAAAATTATGGTGACAACCATTTGGCCATCAAATTTAAGCCATGGGCAAATGCAGCATCAGCCCTTGGTCATATGGCGACTAGGGGCCTATTTTTTTTATCCCCAAGGGCCTTTTGCAGTGACCACCATATGGCCATCAATTTTAATGTTGTGAAGTGCTAACGTCAGTACATGTCAGCACCCCTAGACACCATTTTTTGGGCCCTTCAGCATACCTATGGTTTTTTGCACATAACTTGAGCATATGGTGTTGAAATTAGGAAAATAAGATATAGTTAGAATGATGGTTCCAAGATCTATCCATATTTGGAGGTTTGAATTCATAATTTTTCATTTTTGATGGTATTTTTTAAGTCAAAGCCAGATGTTCAGTTTTGCACTCCGAGAGCTCTATCTTGCATATCCGGACTCCATTTTGGGAAAATGATATATCATTGGAATTATCAATTTTTGATACCTTTCCAGTGATGTGAATCATTTTTCCAAATTTTTCTCCAAATATATTTTATTCATTTTCTCGCATTTTTGCAATCTAGAGGATATCTTAGATGTTATAGGTCCTAGGATCTTTTAGTTTTTAGAAATGGTTGTCTTATGTTGTTCTTTTGTTTCAAAAGCCTTCTCTCTTCTTTGAGTAGTGTATAATTCACTTTTGTAGCATTCTTTTATGCACACACACTAAGATAAAGTGTCATTATATTGCATGTATGGGATTCTACACATGTTCATGTTGTATGTACTTGCACTCCATTATAAAGTGTCAGGGGGTTTGATGTTTGCATTTATTTTCCATCTACATTTTTCATGTGAGCATTCCTCCAATGACATTAGCCTCAGGTATCTCTATTTGTGTTTGTACTCTCTTTGTACCTTCCATGTTCCTAGTATCATGCAGTTCATATTGGATGATCTTTTTGTGTACCTATCATTACTCCCTTATTAGCATTATGTGGGGGTTTCTACTATTGGTTCTATTGCTTCCTTGGTTCAATAGTGTGAGCTATGTATTCAGTATTTGATTCTATGTACTAGGCAGATACAGTGGCTGAGTACCTATGCATTCTGGTGAGATAGATCATTTACCAACTGGACACTCTTCTCTTTCGTAAATTTTGGACACACTCTTTCAGCTTTGATTGATCAGCTCTTCAGACTTTTGGTGTTTTTATGCCATCTGTATTTTCAAGTTCAGGTGTTTACCTTTGTTTGCCTCCTAATTTGAGTAGTGTCATTTGAGGGCACTCGTGCAAATTACAGTATTTTGTATCTTTGACTTCAGTTTTTCTTTGTTTGCCTCCTAATTTGAGTAGTGTCATTTGAGGGAGCTCATGCAAATTACAGTCTTCTCTACCTGGTCATATTTTAGTGGAGGATCTTCAAATTAGCAGTTCCTTTTCGACAACGTTTGCATCTTCTTGCTTCAATGATGTTTTACAAGTTCATCCTTGTTTCTATTTTCTGAAACATTTCTAGTTTTGGAGACTTCTTCAGTCCTTCAGACTAGTCTTTGTCTTTTTTGGAGTAGACTTTTTCCCATGTGAGTTTCACTATTTCTCCTCTTTATGGAGACTCTCTTTTGTACTTGGGTAGCTGATCAGGCGTTTTGTTGTCGGGACCTATTTTCTTTCAGTAGTTCTTTCTAAGTTTTTAACTTCTCCTAAAGTCTATCTTAAGGGGGGTGTTAGAGTAATAAAGTTTTTACTTATTAATTAAACCATATTGATGTAATTACTAAGTCACTTATTGTCTCTTTCTGCTTAAGCTAAACTTTAGGCATATAATAATTAATTGCTTTATTAATTATTATCATTCAACTTAGGTTTCTTCACCCTTTTAGGGTTTTGATATCATTTTATAAGGATTGATCTCTTGTAATCTTATTGAGAAACATTCATTTTATTAAATTGCAACTTTTGTTTTTGCACATCAAGAATATCTCATCTTTCATGGATCTATGTGTTCAGGCCTCTCTAAGCTTCTTGCTTCTCTCTCTTTCTGTGACAAGTGTTTGCATGCAGGTGTTCTTGGGAGTTGTGGGTTGTTTTCTCATCAACTCCAATAATAAATTTATTATAATTTACCCCATAATTAGTAAGCCTATCAGAAAAAGCATTAATTTCCTGGTAAGCATGATTAATGACCACACATTTAACAAGACTTGATGATATCATGAGCTTTATTAATCAAAGTATCAATAGTCCAAGATGGCTTATTATATTGATCAAGATAATTAATTATATTCATTGAGTCCCCTTCCAACCATAAATTATCACATTTCAATTCTTTTGTAATTGAAAAAACTTTCCACACTCCCACAACTTCGGCATAATGACTAGATTGATCACCCAAAGGACCAGCCACCGCAACCAAGCAACATCCAGTAGAATTATAAATAATTCCCCCAAAACTAGCCTTCCCTGGATTACCCTTGGAAGATCCTTCAAATTTAACCTTGATCCATCTAGGAGGGGGAGACAACCAAACGAGCCCTTCCCTAGGGTTAAGGGTTTTATGAGGGTGTAGGGTTATCTTCCATCTTTCCTCAAATTCCAATTGAGCCTTTTTTGCCATTTAAGTCAGACAAATTGCAAGACTCAAAAATTCATCTATTGATTTTTTTAGCAATCAGAACCAAGGTAAAAGATTTATCTCTAAAAATGATGTTATTTCCTTCTTTCCAAATATGCTAGAAGATATAAGGAACTGAGAGATTCTAGAGCTCAATGGTTTTTTATTGGAGTTTGGATGTTTCCATTGAGGGGAGAAATCTTCTAGAGAGTTTAGGAAAATCAATAAAATATTCCATTTTAGAAGAAATAAGGCTGAGACTTGCTGGGAGAAATCACAGTGGAGAAAAAAAATGAGGCACCAATTCTGCATTCCTATAATAGAGACAACATCTATTAGGAAAAGAGAACCCCATTCTATGAAGGTTGTCCATGGTGAGAACTTTGTGTTGAAGGGAAAGATAGTAGAACATATTAACTTTAGCAATACACCTTTTTCATCTAGGCCTCAGCCCAAAAATGTTGTTTCCCAGCAGAGGCCACATAGAACTTTCCACTCGGGTTTTCACCCCACACAAGGGAATCCCTGGAATTAGGAGTTATTACCATAGAATACAAAAGAATATCAATAGATAGTAAAGGAGTGATCAAACTAAAAAGAAGAGCCCATTCAAAATCCTTTCATTACTTGAATACCAAAGGAAGCAGTGCATTGATATTTCCACACCTTAAAACATGAGTTCTCAGCGAGGGGAATATCTAGCAACCATATATCTTCTTAGAATCTTATCTTCTTGACATCACCTAGTTTCCATCTTCTACCTAAAGAAGCCCAGTCTTTAGAGAATTGGGCATAATTCCAAAAGTAAGATCCCTCCACTAAAAACAAAGGGTCCAAAAATTATTCATCAGAAAGTTGACACTATAAATATTTTTTCTTCCAAATTTGACTCCACTCCCTATCTTCTCCAAAGACTCACCAAATCTATTTTGCCAGAAGAGCCTTATTGATAACCTTAATAGGTCTAACATGCAATCCTCCAAATAGTTTGGGCCTAAAAACCTTATCTGAAGAAAGAAGCAGCTTATGTCTCCTTTCCTTGACTTCTGGCCAAAGAAAGTGCTTTTGGATTTTCTCAAAGGCTTCAACAAACTTAGAAGGAATTCTCAACAAACTAAGGGAAAAAATAGGAGAGATTTGTAAGGAGGATTTTAGTAAGAGTACCTTCCCTACCTGACTGAGAAAAGCCACTTTCTATCCAACAAGCTTCTTATTGAATCTATCCAGCAGGTGATTCTAGAAATATTTATGAGGTTTTAGACAAACAGGAAGACCTAGGAAGGTAGAAGTGAAATCCACTTTACCACACCCAATAATTTTAGCTTTTCTCTCCTCCAGAGTGTTAATGAAGAACAAATAAATTTTATCCCAGTTGATCTTCTGACCCGTGGCAGACTCATAGGTATTGAGGACTAGTTTCCTTGTTCTGAATTCTTTGACTAAAGCTTCCCCTGTGGTTATGGTGTCATCCATGAACTGTTCATGAGAACAAATAAGATCACTAGAAGTTGGTCTTAGGCCCTGAAGTTTACCTTCCTCCACAAATTTATTAATAAACCTTCCCAATCCCTCCACCAAAATAGTGAAAAGAATAGGAGAAATAGGATCCCTTTTCCTTAGACATCTCAAGGATTTAAAGAAATGTAGGGGGAGCCATAAAAAATCACAGCGAATGACATAAAACCAAAGAGCTAATTGCATAGTTGAATCACCTTGTCACCAAAACCAAAGGTCTTAAGAATATCCCTCGGAAACCCCCAGTCCACCTTGTCACAATCCTTGTGTAGGTCAAGTTTCAAAATAAAGCATTGTCTTCTGGTCATAAACAATGAGTGAATATTCTCATGGACCACTATAATAGAATGAAGAATCTATGTACCAGGGACAAAACCATTTTGCTAAGGAGCTATAGTCATGGGGAAAATAGCCAGCATCCTAGAAGTAAGGACATTTGAAATAATGTTATAAAAGGATTTGCATAGACTGATTGGTCTAAATTCATCCAAAGAGTTAGCCCCATGAACTTTCAGAATGAGGACAACAATGGTAGCATTAATCTCCTTTAAAAGATTCCTAGAGCTAAAAAAATTCTTTAACAACATCACAGATGTCCTTTTCCACTATGGGCCAAAACTTCTGAAAGAAGAACATTGGAAACCCATCAGGGCCAAGGGGCTTTTCCACCACAAAGGGAAAAACCACATTTCAAATTTATTTATTAGAAGGCACAACAGTCATGTTTTTGTTATGGTCGTCATTCAAAATAGAGGGGATAGAGTTGATAAGTTTCTCCTGCTCCAAAGGATCAAGATTTAAATTAGAGGTTAGAAGGAAATAAAAGAACCTGGCCAATTCAAATCTAATGTCCTCATCCTTGGTCAAGGTACTGCAATCTGAAGCAAGCTTGATGATTCTTCTTGCTGCCCTATACTTGAGAGTAGTAATGTGGAAGTATTTATTATTCTTGTCTCTAACCACTAGCCAAAGAGTTTTAGATTTTTGCCACCAAAAAACTTCGTCTAGTAATAATATCATGATACTTAGTCGGGATGATGGATTCCTTATCCCTTAAATCCAAAGATAAACCCACCGCTAGATTTTATCCTGGTTTTCCTTCAAGTCAATTCTAATAGTAGCTTTCAATTGGAAGATATCCCCAAAAACCTCTTTGTTCCAGCACCTAACCTTGCTCTTAACCTATCTAAGTTTCTTTGCAACTCTAAACATAGAAGAGCCTAGAGAATGGAATTGTTTTAGAAACATGAATTTATGTTATTTTGGTTCTACTCATTTTATTTTGAGAAATATACCATGGCAAAGGGTGCTAAATATGGATGAACAAATAAGGGTAAAATTATTTATCTTTACCTGCTAGTAGAAATTTGGTTATGAAATGCTTAGGCCTAGGCTATGAAAACACATAATGGATTTTGTGTTGGTTATACTTTTTCATTCTCTCTGCCATATTTGTGTTAGTTCTACTTTTATGTATGAGAAAATTAGTTAATTCATATCTTGCACCAAATTCATTTCCGATCCATCAGTGCCAAGTTGATAGATTTCTCGAGCGGGGTCGGTGTGCTCTTCATTTCAGGATGATCCTTAGGGGAGTTAACCACTCCATGGTTGGGGGAAAAAATATCTAGATCACATTTCCATCTTGATATTTGTAGATGAACAGATGTCTGGTGGCTTAGGAGAATGAAGCATGTAGATGGACGATAGATAGTCTAATGGCATATGTGTAGATATCTTGTATCATTTCAACCTTTTTGGTCTTGTACCTTGTTGTACTATATATTTTTATGTATGATGTGCTATAGTATCATTGGCATCATTTATGTAATTATTGCCTCATGTTGTATTATTGGATGATTCATGTCCTATCGACAGTATGCTCAATTTATTTTTATTGTACTTTGAGGATATCTGATTTTATTTTCAGAATATAGTAAATTCTTAATTATGGAAATGGAAAATACTTGTGGAAAAGACTTTCTGATTAGTAGACTTTGTTTTTCTTTGACTTTCTGATTTTTTCCATGATGATCTTATGTGTCTCTTGTGAGCTAGAATTGGTCTTTACACTGTTCTGAAGAAATTTTCTTTGTTTAGATCTGAAGAATTCATTTTGCTAGTTTGGTGGTAAGATGGCATATAGACACTCCAATTGTGCAAATACAGATGAAGAGAAACACACTGATGATGTTACGAAAGGTACGTAAGAAGTAATTTTAATTCAAAATCTCAATATTACATGTGCCCTTTTCGGGACCCTTTACAAGATCTATATAGTTGTGGCTGATGAAAGTAGAAATATTTTTCATTGGGCTTTGATTAACGGTTTATTTTCTGATAAAATACTCAACAGTTGAGTAGCATTTAATGTGTCGTTGGTTGCCATATTCCATTAATTATCTATTAGACCTAGTTTTATAATGAAGAGAAGGGAGGTAGTGAAAGAACTCCAGAAATATCCCAGATCAAGATATTAATCACTAAACACAAGTTTAAAAAGTACTTTTTACACTCATCTTTGGTATTTATGCCTTTGATTACCCTTCACTGGGTGATTAGATTCATACAACTATGCCAAAGGAAACAAGATTCTTTTTATTTTTCATGTTGTATCAAATTTTAAAAGGTTTCCCCGGCTATCTATAGTAGGTGTTGAAACACCACCCTTCTATACTCCCTTAAGCTAGAGTAAGGATCCTACAAATAGCTCCATTCAATAGTGGGTCGGGCTAATTGATTCGATACGAAAACATGTATTTCCCTCATTGATTTCGTATAGATGAAATAGTTATGGTTGATAGTAGAATCAATCCAATCAAGATCTGGCGAGTGGTAAGATGGATTATACAACAGTGTTGGTGGATCTGGAACATGTTCAATTTGGTAGATACGGTTGGGTTATACTATCAAAGGAGAAAGATCGAAGCTGGCATAGTTAATCCCAAGCATAATTGGGAATTTAGATCTATATTGAAGGGGGTTGTTCAAAAGAAAATTTAAAAAATGTTATAAGATCATTTTCTAAATAATTGTGTTGTTTATTTGATAGTTTGAAGATTTGAGTTAGCTTATTTAGATTGAGGTTAGAAATATTCTTATTAACTACTTTTTTTTTGTCATTAGTATAGTTTTGAAATTTAATATATTTTCATGAATTAATTATTTTATTATTTTATATTTATGTATTCTATTGAATTCAATATACAAGATAATAAAACTCATAAGACCTCCCACTTCTAAAATATGAGAACTTATAAATGCACTACAAATGACATAAATGTAGAACTCGTTTAGAAGGTTATAGGATGGAAATATATTTTTTAATACTAAAATGTTGTTGCTTTATATTAATTAGAAATATGGCTAAGGTAAAAGAATTTTCAAAAGTACTCAATTATAGTAAGAAATTGAAAAAATTATTTGTCATATATATAGATGGGGTAAAAAAGAAAAACTATTTTCTTTTGACATTTTACATTTCTAAAAAACATTTCATTTCGATTTGAAAACTATTGTTTTTGATAGAAAAAAGTAGCAAGAGGGTGCTGGCCCATACATAGACTAAAAGCACATTAACAACATGTTAATGGAAATAGCCAAACAGAACAGTAAAGTAGCAAAACCAATCACACTTGCCTCTATCAAAAAAAAATTTAACGAAGCTAACTAACCAAAAAATGAAAACAAGCCTAAAGCTATTAATGTTCAAAGTATTACTAATCTAGAGCCACACAGGGCTAGTATCAAAACAATAAAAGTTAACAAAGTCCCCACACACAACATAGGGGAAACTCGAACTGTAATTTACCAAAATAAAAACCTCCATAACAAAAACTAATTTTTTTCCCCCAACTGCCTAGATAGCAGAGTGTTGGACCATTCCTCCTAAAGAAACTGGAAGAGATCTTTGTTATCTTTATCCTCCACCAAAGCACCACCAGCCAGTTTTTCCTGCATGAGACACAGAGTAGTAGCCGAATTCCTCATAATTTTTAGGGAAAATTTATTGGTCAATTTGCAGTGATCCTCTAGCTTTTGCATGTTCTTCTTGAGGTCCTCAATGTCTCTGTCTAGCTCCACAAATTTCTTTTTGAGGTTGCCTCTAAAGCAAGTCACCTCAGGGGGAGCTATGTTGTCTTTGGGAATAGACTCTCCGTTCAAGGTTCCAAGGGCGGGGCTCAGGGGGGTGGGGTTAATGGGGGTATTCAAAGTATTCTGGGGGTTGGAGGGGGGGTGGGTGTCAACCCTCGAGGGGCTAGTCAGATGGTCAGAAGAATCATTCAGGGATTCAGTAGAAGGTGAATCTTTCCCAGAAACCTCACGGGAAGCATTTTTATTGAGCTTGGACTTACATTGCTCTTTAACAATTCTTCTTGAGCACCTACGATCGGTACCACTAAGGTCCACGTCAATGTTGACCTAACTATCCATGCATTTCTTCATTTTATGTTTATGGTCAGTGTCAAGGGTGCTTTCAGACTCAATTCTGAGGTCCATAGAGTCAGAGATGTAGGAATCCTCCTGAGTAGTCCATTCCTTGTGGGGTTTTTTGCATTTCTTTCCTCTGACCGGAACAAGTTCAATCTCCTAAGCAATTTGGAGGGAGTGAGAAGAGGACTGGGTAGGTTTGGCAGCTTCAGCCTGAGAAACATCTTGGATAACTTCCTAAATTATAGGAGGGGGTTGGGGGGCTGAGCAGATGGCTTTGTGAAACTGATAGAGATGGAGGAGGAGGCCCTAATGGAGAATGGGAATAGGTTTGTCTGGATTATCCTTGTTATCCAAAATGTTTCTCTCAATAGAATGCAGAAGGTAAAAAGGAATAGACATCAAATCCTTATTTCTAATATGGTTTAGAAAAGGCAGGTGGTAATAGTAGTAGACGATGAACTTACCCTCCAGCATGAAGTACTTCATGATGATGAGGTAGATTTTAGGCCAAAACTCGGGAAGCTCCTCTCTGTTAAAGCCCCCATGTTTCTTCACAAGTTGCTCACCCTCCCGGAAGAACTGGTTGAGGCTAGTGAGGTCTGAAGTCCGGCTAGTTTTTTTGTATTTTCTCCCTGTCATAGGAAGCCCCGTAGCTTTGGTGATAAATTCTTCATTAAGTTGAAAGTGAATGCCTCCCACCAAGACCTTCTTGTTATTCTAGGTGGAGATGAACTACTTTGAAATCTGCTCATCATGTCCTCCTCTCATACACTCCATGAAACCCCAAATCCCACACTCCTTATAGTAATGAGTGACCAGAGTGTCATTGGAAAAGGCCTCATAAATCTTATTAGGTTCAATGCGAAGAGTATTTCCCCCCATCTCAAAATCCTAGTCCACTAGCATCAAGGAAGCCAAAAAACTAGAAAGCTGAGTAAAATTGCAGACGTTGGAAAACCTCTTGTTTTGATGAAACTTTCCCAAAACTAGGTTCTACATAGAGTGATAGCTTTGAGGAAATCTCTGGGAAAAGCACACCATACCACCAGATCTAATAGATCTGCAGGTGCCTTTATTGGTAATATAATCAAGGATACGCTTGCTGTCTAGAATCGCCAAGTAGGCATCCTGATTCAGACAGCCTTTACATCGCATGTTTGGAAAGTAATTATCAACTTGCATGGGGTAATGGGAGCACATTTTAATAATTTCAAAAAACTTACGAACACACTGGCACGTGATCCAGTAGGATTACAAATTAATCATGACAGCGGAGCACATTAATTCAAATTCTTTTCCTCCCTGATGATTTGCTGAGTCATCAAGGGCAAGTCGCTCACCCCAATCTAGCTTGTGAGTTTTTGCTGATGTAAGCCAATCATAGCCAAAGAGTCAGCAACTTGATTTCCTTCTCTATATGTGTGTTCAATAGTGCAATGTTGGAATTTGTTCAGAAGCACTTTGTTTTCCAGCAGGATGGGTTTGGTTCACCATCCCACACTGGCCCCACTTTTGATAGCCTGAATCACCACTTTGGAGTCTCCTTCAATAGCCAGGTGTCTTACATTTAGATTAATAGCAGTTTGAATTCCCCATAAAAGGGTTGTGCCCTCAACTTGGGTAACAGTGCCATTATTAACTGGACCAACAAAAGCAATCAAGCAATTGCCCTTGTAGTCACGAAGGATCCCACCACCACCTTGACTCTTAGTCTTAACAGCACCATCAAAATTTAATTTGATCCATCCTCTGGTAGGGGCCATCCATTTAGTGGCTTTTTTGGCTAATTTCTTGGTGTCATCAAATCGAGAGAACCACGCTAGGATATTCCATTTATCAGCAATTCTAACCTCCCAAGCATTGGGGGGAGCAAAGGGGAGCTTCTAATTGGCCACTCGAGTATTCTCACATAGAAGTCTGGTACCTATCTAGAGACAGGTTCCAATGGGCGTACTCTTAGCTCTGAAGATCTGATTGTTCCTTTCCTTCCAGATCACCCAGTAGATGTGGGGGGGTATCATACACCAGAGTAGTTGGAGCAGAGGATGATTGGAAGGAGATCGCCAGTAGCTGAATTGATGCACATCCCAACCAATGACCCACAGGACCCCCAAGTTGCCAATAATCTCTTGCCAGATGCTATTGGCATACTCACAGTGGATAAATAGATGATTCACTATTTCTTCCTCTTTCATACATAGGGCACATCTATTTTCCATGGAGAAACCCCTTTTAACTAGGTTGTCTTGGGTTAGAACCTTCCCATGCATAAGGGTCCACTAGAAAAATTTAATTTTTGGTGTGAATTGGGGAATCCAAACTTTCTTCCAGTCCTCCATGTTACCATTCTCCTTAAGTAGTAGATTGTAGGTAGATTTAACAGAGAACTTCCCCATCTGAGTGGGGCCCCATAAGACAATATCTTCATGGTCTGAAGTTCTGATGTTAAGGTTCTCCATAAGCTGCTTACCCATCTTCATCGGGTCCGGTCTGTCTATCAACCATATCTATAAGTCTTTCCACTCTCTACCATCCATGTAGTTAGAGACTCTATTGCCCAGAATAGGTCTGAGATGATCCATAAGAGGTTTGAATTTGCATCCCAGGTTGGGGAGATTTAAAATCTAGTGGTCCTTCCAGAACACAATGGATCTACCATCGCCAACCTACCAGAACACCCCTTTGGAAAGAATGTTTCTACAATTGCAGATGTTCTTCTAGAGCTTGGATCCAATTGGAAGGTCATAATTTTGGAACTTCCTTCTGAAGGGGAGACCTTGGAGGTACTTGGCTTCCATAATTTTGCACCATTCCGCCTTCCCCTCAATGAGCTTCTAGGCCACCTTAGTAGTCAGAGCTTTATTCATTTGACCATTTTTTCTTAATCCCAACCCACCCAGGTGTTTCAAAAGGCAAACATTATCCCAGTTCACAAGAGACAACCTTTTTTTCTCCTCCGAACCCACCCAGAGGAAGGTCCTCTGGATCCGTTCCAACTTATCAGCCATGTTACTCTCGATTTTAAAGAGGGAAAGGAAATAGACAGGGACTCCTTGGAGAGTAGCCGCCACCAACTAAAGTTTGCCAGCATTGCTTAAAATTTTCCCTTTCCAACCTACAAGCTTTTTCTGAGTCCTTTCCAAAATAGAGTTCTAGAATTCCTGGGAAACTTCTTTGATAGTGAGAGGGAGACCCAAGTAGGTGGAAGGAAGCAAGGTAGCTAGACATCCCAAGATTTGAAGCACCTTGTTTTGCATCTCCAAAGGTGTATTGAAGAAGAATAGATAGCTCTTTTGATAGTTAATGCATTGACCAAAAGCCCAGGCATAACACTCCAAAATTTATTTCCATTGCCTAGCCTCAATCACTGAAGAGAACCCAAGAAGGAAGGTGTCATCAACAAATTGTTCTAACACCACTTGGAGGATAGTGGAAGCCAGTTTAACCCCTTTGATTTTCCCCCTGTCAAACAACATACAAAGATTCCTGCTAAGATCTTCAGCAACCATAATGAAGAGGTAAGGTGAGAGAGGGTCTCCTTGTCTAAGACCTTTTTCAGGAGTGAAGAAACCCCCCAGGGAGCCATTGACCAGAACAAAGAAGCACACGATTTGGGTACATTCTTTGATGATTTGAATAGCTTTCTCCTTGAACCCCATTTTATCAAGAATTTTGATAAAAAAAGACCAATTGACTTTGTCATAGGGTTTAGAAATATCCAGTTTAAAGGCCATACCTGGAATCTTGCTCCTATCCATAGAATGGATGATCTCATGAGTGGCAATAGCCGCATCTAGAATTTGCCTTCCGGGGACAAATCCCTTCTGAGTAGGGCAGATTAACTTCTTCAGCAAGGGCTTTATCCTTCCTATTAGGATCTTGGTGAGGATTTTATAGAAGGTGTTGCAGAGGCTGATAGGTCTGAAATCCAACATAGAGGTGGGATTATCATGTTTAGGGATGAGAACAATGTAGGTTTGATTATGTTGCCTAAGGAGACACCCAGTCCTGAAAAAGTCTCTGGCAACGTGGGTGACATCAGTACCAACAATGTCCCAGTATTCCTGAAAGAAGGCCAGGGGAAACCCGTCAGGCCCAAGGGCCTTGTAGCCACCCATATCAAAGACTGCTCTTTTAACCTCCTCGTTCGAGACCCTTTCCGTTAGTCTTTCATTGTCCTCCCTAGTAATAGCACACTGGACATTCTCCAGGAGTTGATTTTGAATGTTGTCCGGGCAAATCGGACCCTATTGTTATTTGAAAACTAAAGTTGATTTGAAAACTATTGTTATTTTTCATGTTTCAAAGATTTATTTTTTTAATATTTAGATTGAGGTTAGAAATATTCTTATTAACTTCTTTTTTATGTCATTAGTATAGTTTTGAAGTTTAAAATATTTTCATGAATTAATTATTTTATTATTTTATATTTATGTATTCTATTGAATTAAATATACAAGATAATAAAACTCATAAGACCTCCCTTTTCTAAAATATGAGAACTTATAAATACACTACAAATGACATAAATGTAGAACTCGTTTAGAAGGTTATAGGATGGAAATATATTTTTTAATACTAAAATGTTGTTGCTTTATATTAATTAGAAATATGGCTAAGGTAAAAGAATTTTCAAAATATTCAATTATAGTAAGAAGTTGAAAAAATTATTTGTCATATATATAAATGGAGTAAAATAGAAAAACTGTTTGCTTTTGACATTTTATATTTGTCAAAAATATTTCATTTCCATTTGAAAACTATTGTTATTTTTCATGTTTCAAAGATTTGTTTTTTTAATATTTATTACTTTAAACGTAATTATTATTACGGGGAAAAGCATAAACCTACAGTGGCATCAATCCCTCTATAAGAGGCCATCCATAATAACAGTATAAGAAAAAGAATCCTTTAGAATTCTTCTGCCATGTGTTAATGTCCACACTCAATATGCGTTTCCATTTGTTAATGTCCACACTCAATATACGTTATTGCACTGAAGAATCATCACACTCTTTACGAAGGTGGAGGGTCTTTGGTTATAACCACAGTGCAAGTGGAGAATATAAAATGTACATGAGCGCAGGAGTCTTTTGTTACAAATGTGCCCATATATTCTTCATTGTGGAATTCATATTTCTGTAGCTGAAGTAATAGAGGCACACTATGGGGCTTTCTAAGCCTATTCCTTGGAAACAATGTTGTACAGCTGCCTCTATTTCATGTTTATGCCCTGAATAGTATATTTCTTAATGTTCTCGTCCAGCCATTTTTTCAAAGCTTCCATGCATGGCACTCAAATATCCCATCGTTCCTATTTCGAGCATAAGGGGGGCATATGGTTTGAATGTCTTCAAGGCCTTTTCAATAAATCTTTTGTGTATTAGAAGCGATCATATTTCTTTTCTTGTGATGATGCCTCTTTGAGGATTCTGTCAAACAGTACTCTTTGGCCTTTATTTATGGTTCCATATCTTACACGCAAGTCAACCAGGGAAGTAACAACTGTAGCAATTGGTAAGATTCTTCCTTCCTACTGTTTTAATGAATGCTCACAACTAATTTCTCAGTTTTCATTTTTACAAATGATGACTATGATTGTTGAATCTGGAACTATGCCCACATATTACGTTTTTCTGGGAGTTTGCATCTGTTCAAAAATTTCTAAAAACTTTTGAACAAATTCCTCTAAAACTTCTTGTGCAAAGAGAAATCTTTGGCCAAGATTTCAATTCTACACCCACTAAATTTAATCCTTTAATATTTCGAACTCACGACATTCATCAAATATGCTGGTAAAGATATGGAAATTGGCTTTACATTAACCAATTGTATTGAGATAACATTTTCATTAAATGGTTTCAGGTGCATAGTTTAACATTTTAGATGCATTTGTATCCATCGCTCCTTTGACCAAATTATACGCAGCTCCATCATGTGCAGATATCAAGAGCACACTATATTTCAAATATGATACATGGTTCCACATTTTACTCGTAGATCTATAACGCTTATTAAAAATATAGTAGCTAATAAAAATCTTTTATCCTTCGGTGTATGCCCATGACCGTTGATTATTGCCTTGACGAGGTGAGAGACTTTGCAAAGTTTTGTTTTTAAATTACTATCCATTTGTTTCACGTTTTGGTTATATGCTCTTCAATATAGGTCTGGAATTTGAAGATCCCTTGTAAACAAAATTCTCAATTTTTAAAATTTGTGAGCGGATAACCATGTCTTACAACCATTTTAATTTATTTATTTAATTAATTTTTTATCAATAGAAAACAGTTTCAATTATTGTCTTAAAAATGTAGTTTAAAGTTTAAGATTGTTTTCTATTATTGTCTTAAAAATGTAGTTTAAAGTTTAAGATTTTGAATTGATTTGAATGTAAATATGAAAATAGAATAAAATGTTATTTATATATGTAGATTAATTTCTATTTTTTTTAATTTTACAAGTAAACAATTCTATTCATTTAAAGTAAATAAATTTTTACTACTGTGAACAATATAAATTTAATTTTAATAAAAAAATATATTAATCATATATTTAATATAAATATAAAATAGAAATGTCAAAATTCTATTTGATAATACTCATTTATAATTTTATATATCTAATATACAAGGTTTACTATCAAATCTAAATAAATCGAAACCAAAGCCTAACCTTAATGTTAACTCTAATCATAATATAAACTTTAACCATAATATAAACCATAACAATGATATAAACCTTAACTTTGAATGCTAACCCTAATAGTAACCTATAGCTAATATATACTCTATACTTAAAAATTAGAAAGATTTTATGTATCTAAAGAAATAAAAAGATTATCTAGATTTTAGATTTTGATTTAATCTAATTGTTAATTATTTGAATTTTTTAAAAATAAATTGTAGTTTAAAGTTTAAGATTTTGAATTGATTTGTATTTAAATACCCAAATAAAATAAAATGTTGTTTATATATGTAGATTAGTTGCCATTTTTTTTAATTTCAAAAATAAACAGATACTCTTTAAAGTAAATGAATTTTTACTAATGTGAATAATATAAATTTAATTTTAATTTAAAATATATTAATCATATATTTAACATAAATAAAAAATAGAAATGTCAAAATACTATTTGATAACACTCATTTATTATTATTTATCTATTATACCTACTATCAAATCTAATACATATTAGAATTAATATTTTATTAACTTTGAAACAGGGTAGTGTTATGCAAATTGGACAATTTATAAAAATACCAAATGTATATTGAGTTTTGATCAAATTAGAGACAATATTAGAAATTAACTAATAGAATTATTAAAAATAAATGAGTCTATTATGACATTGAATAGTATTTTTGAAGCATCATTTCTTTGTATTTTAATGAATGTGAGTTTATTTTTCTCTTCTACTTGAAATGATAAATCAAAATATATTGGACATATTTTTTATATTTATATGATAAGAAACATATTTACTAAGAGCCCAAACAATATGAAATGACTAGAAAAAAAAATTCTTCTTGAAAACATGAAGACTTACCTTATAAATAAAGAAAAATTCGACTCTATTAATTTGAATTCATAAAAATTGAGATATATAATCACCTTTCTACCACGATAACCATAAACTAGCTTATATATACTTTATATATATAATAAGCCGAGAGATATCCTTCTGAGGTGCCTATTGCACTGAGATATATTACGAAAATAGGCGCCTATTGCACTAAGATACAATAGTAAATTATATAGTGAGGAAATAAAAGAATTATATCTAAGATTGATTAACACATTGAATTAATTAATTTGATTAGGGTTAGTATTTAGTGTTAGTATTAGAGTAAGAGTCTGGTATAGATTTATTATTATGATTAGGGTTAGGGCTTTGATTATAATCATGGTCACGAAGAGAATTAGGGTTAGGGTTAGGGTTTTGATTAGAATTACAACAATAAATCATAGGATAAGGGTCTAATTTGCAATTAGGACAATGATAATTGTTTAGATTTATTATTATGATTAGGGTTAGGGCTTTGATTATAATCATGGTTACGAAGAGAATTAGGGTTAGGGTTAGGGTTTTGATTATAATTCCAATAAATAGGATAAGGGTCTAATTTGCAATTAGGATAATGATAAATTGTTTAGATTTATTATTATTATTAGGGTTAGGGCTTTGATTATAATCATGATTACGAAGAGAGTTAGGGTTAGGGTTATGAAGAGAATTAGGGTTAGGGTTAGGGTTTTGTTTATAATTACAATATATAGGATAAGGGTCTAATTTGGGAAAAGGGTCTAATTTGCAATTAGGATAATGATAAATTGTTTAGATTTATTATTATGATTATAGTTAGGGCTTTGATTATAATCATGGTTACGAAGAGCATTATGGTTAGGGTTAGGGTTTTAATTATAATTATAGTATATAGGATAAGGGTGTAATTTGGGAAAAGGGTCTAAATTGCAATTAGGATAATGATAAATTATAGAGTTTAGATTATCCATTATATTGTCAAACAATTAGTACACATTGGAGCAATACTGAAGATAATTCATGAACATCATGTAATAATTAAATACTTAATATTTATTGAAACACAATTTGACATAATGAATCACAACAATTAACAATTTATTACTTAATAGTCATTCAAAATTGCTTTAAAAAAAAACATGCAATTGTTTAAAATTTTGTAAACACATTGTCCAATAATATGCAAAATACTTTCACTTTTTTAACCATAGATGCACCGGTAATATCTCCACATTTCCAGGAAGAATTTTACAAACTTTAATTGATAGAGTAGACTTCATGGCAAATAAGGTAGGCACCCCATAATATGCGTGCAACAACCTGAAAGATGGAATGACTTAGTGTACTATGAATGTGATGGTGTAATCAAACTTAAGAGTAGCAATCAACCATTCTTTGAATGGGCCCTTGTGATAGCTAATTTTAGACTCTCCTTTAAGAAATTTCATAAACTTTAGACTGAGTTCATCAGAGAGAGTGTGCTTCCTGAAATTTACTATTGGCCTGATCCTGATTTTAAAAATGCATCCTGCAAGATAAAGATCATGAATCTCATGGTACAAAGCATCTGACCATCCACATAAATCTACAATCTCAATTTGTAGGTGGTGAAACTTCACATCTAAATTCATCTGCACCTTCATTCTATAATAAAAGTTGAAGTATGTAGCATAGTTATAAAATTTAATTTGAGTGTTCCTTGGTCCATTGTTTTTAATTTGATTGACCATTCTATCCCTTACCCAATAACAAACACTCGACTCCTCTATACGAAGGACAACATTGTGTGGAAGACGTGGGTGAAATTCCTCCATCCAACTGGAAACCCATGATAAACGCAATTTGTCAGACATCTTGGTAAGCTGCATGGAAATTATTAACACTATTTATATCATAATGAAACATGATAATGAATTTATTTTTTGAAAAAACTGAAGAAATGTTGCATAAAGGATAGTAACCATTAAGAAAATGCATGTTATCAAAGAAACATAAAATATATTTTTTCAGCTTGATATCTTGAGACACATTTTTTTAAAGGTTACTATATTAAATCATTTTTAAAAAAATTATATTAAAAATGATGCAAGATTATATTAAATGTCTATTTACATGTTATGCATTTACAAAATATATTTATAACATTTCAAATGAGACATAAATATAGCATATAATTATTCAATGTAGATATTGTGAAAGCATACAATAGTACAAAAAATGTTACAAATTATTAAAGTGGGAAAAAGAAATTGTACTAAATGCATTGGAAAAATGTATCAAAAATAATATATTACATCAATTATCTTCCAAGCATTTAAGTCTATTTTCTTCATCCTTGCACTTGGCAAGTTGTCTACCCTTTTTCATTTTCTCATATCAATCATATGTGAATGGAGGCATTATTCGTAGACACTGTAGAGATTTGACATGAGAAATTGCCACAAATGTCAATCCTGTTCTTTCTCTTGGCCCTATATCAATTGTCACTTTTGGAAGAGTCAGTCCTTGAGATTTATGTATAGTCAATGCCCATGCCAATCTTAATGGTAATTGAAGTGTTGTACCCTTTTGTATTGCTGTTATTGGTATTGTTTTTGGATGATGATCTTCAAATGGTAGTCTAGAATAACTATCAAACTCAACCATCACATATGTTGGAGGTTGAGGCGGAGCAGTACCTTCTTTGTAGACAATTTTTTGAATGTACCCTAGAGCTCCATTTACAAGACCTGCTTCTATCCATAGATTTGAAGTTAGCATGACCCTAGAATCCTTAGATATTAGCAACTCCAGATCAAGCTCATCATTTGAACAATCTTCTGATGTATTATCACTTCCTACTTTCGTTGCAACGCTACATGCAACGGGATGCTTCAATGAATGTAACATTTTTTTATTATGACTGTGAACATTTTCATTTGTTGAGAATAAATGGACAGCATTTTCAAACTCGAAATTTTTTGTAGCATCTATGTTGATAGAGGTTCTCATCATTAGCAACCTCCAATCATCAATTTGTGGGTTTGCATCTCTTACATTTGTCCAAAGTTGATGAAATCTTTGTTGGTCAACATTTTCCCCATCTTGTCTGAATATCTTATCTAAAGTAATAATAGTATTGAATTCCTGCCATAGCAACTTTGCCCTTCTATTACTATCATATGCTGGTCTATCATTGATTGGAGGTAGTTGACCCAAATCTCCTACCAAAATAATAGATACACCTAAAATTTTATCAACAAAATCAATATTTTAAGTAGTGTATTTTTATTGTATTTCAATTAATTATTAAACTATATTTTTTACACAAATTACTTGTTCACAAGTGAAAATTGAAATATTTACCTCCAAAGCTTATGTCTGCAGTTTGTGGGAATGCTTGTCGAAGCCGTGAATCTATGTTTTCCAACATGTTCTGACCAATGAAGCTCATTTCATCAATCAAAATGTACTTTATATGTGTCATTTCTTCTTGAAATCTGGTGAGCCTTGTTCCTTCTAGTTGGGAAAAATCTCGTATTGGTATTTTCAATTTGGAATGAACCGTAGAGGCTCCTATATTGAATGTTGCAACTCTTGTTGGTGCAAGTAATAGTAGGGGAGAATGGGAGAGCATTGCAACATTTTCAAGAGATTGACTAATGGCACCAATTAGATATGACTTTCCTGTTCCTATTGTTCCTTGAATTATCATGAACAATGGCTCTCCATGTTGATTTCTATGGTAGTGTGCCATAATTATGTCGACTGCCTTTTTCTGTTTGTCACCAAGGGTCATGTAGTTGATGCATTGAGGTATGTCATCATATATAAGACATCCATGATCCTTCATGTTACTTATGAAATTGATTGTTGCATTAGTGTACTCTTCTCCTTGATAATCAACAGACCAATTTGTATGTTTGTCAATGTCTCTTCTCCCCAACATGTCTATTTCTGAACACTGTATATTTTGACCATGATGCAACCTAGATATAATCTCCCATTCATGTTCTATCGTATTTCTTTGAATATTTTCATTGTCTTCAGTCTTAGAATCACTTGGGTTTTCAACATTTTCTGCAGTCATTATATGTTCAACATGCCAAGGATTGTAATTGAACGTCTCCCACTTTTCTATGATGGAGTCATCATCATTCCCAATATCTCATTCTATGTCATAAAGGCTTGTAGAGAAATAACTCTGATAAACAAAAGTCAACCCATTTACCTGACTCACATTAAGGAATAGATACAAACCTAGGAAACACTCTAACAATTGTTGCTTTTTCCCTTGGCTCCCATTTTTTTTCTCTTCTTCTTTTAGGATTATATATCCATGATCTTGTTGCATCAATTAGTGCCACACCTTCCATACACAATGGCCTCCTTTTGTAACCATCAATGAAAGATTTAGTTTATTCTTCATTATTTTCTTCATTATTTTCATTATTTATAGTTACAGGTTTGAACATCTCACGTGAGACATTTAGATTCACAAATCTTCTACTGCTCTCTACTAATGGTAGTTCTAACAACATATGACATGTTTCCTGAGCTCCAATGTCTCTTTCTATAACTGTCTCGGTTAGAAGCCTCCTATATACTCGTGCAGCTAAATCATCTGGGTTTTCCATGTTTGAGAGGCGCATCAACATTTGGTGATATGTTTCTGAGGTTTTCTCTGCTTTTGCTGCATACTTGGCAATGTAGTTGATGATAGCATGTTTGGAAAGAACAGGTTGCCAATCTATATTTTCTCTCCACAACTGTAGTATATGGTGATTATGTGAATTCACTCTATCATCATTTCTCGCTGGTTCAAATTTCTTTTCACCTATTTCTATGTCTTCATATAATTTTGATCCACCCAAGTTTAATGGCCAAGGAGCATTATACCTATAATCAATATAAAAAAATTTATATTTATTTTTATTACTTTTGGATGTAAATATAATTCAGATATAAATATTACTTATGTTGAAATGATTACTTGCAAACCATCCTTCCCCTTTTTTTTCGAAGGCATGCACCTTCCTTATAGATTGTGTGTCATTCTACACAATTTAGGATCTCTTCATAGTCACGTGCCAGATCTACCTCTACAAGTTGTCTCATATTTTTGAGACATGGATGTTGTTGAAAATTTAGCAATCCCTACAATTTAAAAATAATGAGAATGAGTATATCAGTTATATCACATTATAAATATATCATAGTATTTATATACATGCCTGTATATTTCATTGATGAGGGTCTTCTCTAGGGTTCCATGCATGAACAATAGAATGGAAATATCTTTCAGCACTTTTTCATTCCTCCTCATTTGACCAGTCAATGTTGTTCATATTGGGTGCACCTTCAATCCATATGAATCCATGCACATGTGGTGACCCCCTATGTTGCCATTCATATCTACACCAAAAGTCTTTGACATTCATTCCCTTTTCTAGAATCTCTTTTCTAAAAATTGAGTGTCTTAAGTGCATATAGTGTGCTACTATGTGAGGGTAGTTAATAACATTTTGTTTCCTCCAATTCTGAGCTTCCCTTGGATTAGTTGGCATTGTTCCTAGCATTAGTGCATGTAAATCTAGCCAATACATATCTGCTACACTCAATGTGAAAAATATTGTAGGAGTACCAATTCGATGAAGCATATCTGTCATTTCGGCATGACATTTAGTCCAGTATGACCTTGTTCCCCTTAATATTTTCCCAAACCGCATCAATTTATCTGCCAAATTGGAGTGTGGTGTGTTTTCCATATGTTGGCACAACTCATTGATAGTAATTGACATGTCCTTAAAGCTTCTTTTTGCAAACACTAAGGATGAATTATGTGCACGGTGTCTCATTATCATGTTCATCATGAAATATCTAAATCTAGGATGTTTACCAAAATGATGATCCCTATACCACAATAGATGCTTCACAAATTCATGAAGATGAACCCGCCTCATTCGTGGTTCTAACCAATCACATCTACCATCAGGAAACAATGTTGGAAATTCCATATCAAGTAATCTTGATGTGACATATTCATTAATGGGAGATGAACCAATACTTGACTAAAGAAATATTTGACTCTATTAATTTGAATTCATAAAAATTGAGATATATAATCACCTTTCTACCACTATAACCATAAATAACACTATAATCCAATTAAAATGGTATCTAAATGATAATAGATGCAAGTATGAATTGGTTGTACTCCAAATTATGTGAGTCGTCTCATTACATATTTTCACATACACATCTCTTTATATGCCACATCAAATTATATAATAATAGGTTATAGGAATCTATAAGTTAAATGTGAGATAGATTTTATAGAAAAGTTTTGAAGAATTTTGCCACTACATTTTTTTAGCATGATGATAGAATTCAAAAAAATTATGGTAAACAATGATAAAGAAATAATATTTTATTTGAATTAATATATACATTTACACTTATTGTAATCCTAAATACAACCTTAAACCTAAATTTGACTAAATGATAGAGAGATATATAATTCTAAACCTAATCATAATCCTAACCATCAATTTAAATCATAACACTAAACCTAACCCTCACTCTAACCATATCCCTAGCCATGTACCCTAATATGAATCCAAAATAAATTATTATTTAAACACTTACCCTAACCCAAACCATAATTTTAATTCTAATCTTAATCATAATTATAAACCAAACCCTAATTATAAGTATAATTATAGTCCAAAACATAACACTTATCCTAATACTAATCCTATCTCAATCCCTAATCCTAACATTAACCAAAATTATTACTGTAATCATAATCATAGCATAACTATAATTACTAATATAACCCTACTCATAACATAACCCTCATTATCATTCTAACCCAAAAAGTAACCCTAATTATAATCCTTAGGTAAACCCTATCACAATTCTTATTCTACCTCTAATATCATATATAACTATTAACCCTTATCCTAAGAATAACTTAATAATGACCATAAACCTACTCATATCTCTAACCATGAAGTGAAAAATAAAACTCACACTAAGCCTAACACCAACCCCTACCTTAAAACTATCCCTAACAATGATGTAAAACCTAATCATAATCCGGACCCAAACTATAACTATAATCCTAATACTAACCCTAATCAAAATTCTAACTATAGCCTTAAACCTTAACCCTATCCATAATCCAAATTCCAACCATAACCAAAATCCTAATCCTAACCATAATCTAAACCAAAAACCTAAATCCTAATACTGAACATAGTTGTAACCCCAAAATCTAACCCTAACCATAATGTAAACTCAAACTCTAAAATAATGATCAAAACCCTAATCCTAACTAAATGGAAAGTTATAATATTAAACCCTAACCCTAATAAAGGTATCCAATCCCAACCCTATCAATGGTATAAACCTTAAACCTAACCAAAATCTAAAAAATAATACTAAGCCCTAATCATAATCCCATCCTCAACTCTAAATTTGAATCCTAAACCATAGTTGTAACCATAATCATAAACTTAAAGAAAACCTTAGCCCTAAAGTTAATCTTAAAATTAATCCTAAGTTGGAGCCTAACCCTAACCCAAACCATAATACTAACAAAATATAATTCCTCACCTTACCCCTAATTATAATTCCAATATTAACCCTAATAATAATTTCAACCCTACCATGATGTGAACCCTAATATAAATTGTACCTTGATCCTCACTCTAATCCTAAGCCTAACCAAACCCTAACTAAAATCTAATCTAAACACTAAACCTAGCCATAATCCTAACCCTAACCCTAAACATTATATAACCCCTAGCATTAACCTTGATTCTAACCATAACCCTAAACTATAAACCATAGCCATAATCCTAACTTTAATCCTAATCATATCCTATACCATAACTCTAAATGTAACTATTTATCTAACCTAAGAATGACCCTAAACCTAACCATGATGTGAACCCTAACTTTAAACTTTACCCTAATCAAAACCCTAGCCAAACCCTAATATGAACCCTAACTAAAACCTAATCTAAATACTAACCCTAGCTATAATCCTAATCTTAACCATCATGCAAGCCCTAACCCTAATCCTAAACATTATATAAACCCTAGCATTGACCATGATTCTAACCATAGCCCTAAACTCTAAATCTTAACCATAATCCTAACTCTAAGCCTAACCATAACTATAAGGTGGACATAACATAAACCTTAACCCTAACCCTAACCCTAATACTAAGCCCTAACCTTAGTCATATTAACTTACTCAACATATAACACTAAATTGTAATACTAAATCCTAAACATAACCCTAATTCTACCCCTAACATAATTCTCACACCAATATTAAACCCTAACAATCACCATAAAGTAGAAAAATTAACTATTGAATAGGAAATTTAGTCCCTTCATAGCTCTCTCCTCCTTGTGTACCATATCTAATATTTTGTTTAAGGAGAAACATTTCACTTCCTGCCCAAGCTCATTTTTCAAACTGCAGGCCCCCATGCCTGCCTCCCTTGGGGGAGAATTTGCCCCCCTTGCTGACCCCCCTGCTAGTCCTGATGGACCCCAGGCTATTTCCATGATTTCCTCTATCACAGTCTCAGTGATGGAGTCAATGAGGGAATCCCAAAAAATGTCCTCTTCTTTTGATACCCCTCCATCCCCTCCAAAACCCAACTGGAAAGGGACCCTTCTTGGAGAAGCTCAACATTCTCTGGAGGCTCTGCTTGTGGACTTTGTTCAGACTAAGTAAGGTGTTGAACTATTTCTCCCAGACTCATTGGTGAATAGAACGATGGTGGATTTCCAGTTGACCCTGCTTGGTCGATTCTTTAACTTTCGGCCTACCATTGAAATGGTTAGGAAATGGGTGTCAAACTAGTGGAAGCTCAAGGGTTCTATCATGGTTTCTACTATGCCTGGTGGGCTTTTTCTATTTAAGTTTACCACCCTTGAGGACTTGTATTGTATTCTGTTGGGATTGTGGGTCTATGGAAAGCACTTCCTGGCCCTCACAAAATGGAAACCTGGTTTCAATCTAGTGATGGATCTAACAAGAATGACCCTAGTCTAGGTCCGTCTCCTTGGCCTCCCACTGGAATATTGGGATGTCTGATGGATAGGTGACTCGTTTGTATTATTCATCACAATAGACTAGGGGACCTAGTCTAAATCTAGGTTGGTTTTTTCTAGATTCTGTGTGAATGTCAGTCTGAATAAAACCCTACCCAACTTTGTCATTTTGAAATCTAAGCTAGGTAGATGGACCCAAGCACTGGTGTATGAGAATGCTACCTTGTTCTCCCAGAACTGTGATAGAAGGGCCACTCTAGTGACACTTGCACAACCTCCAAGTTAGGAGCTAAAAAAGGGAACAAGGACAAAGGAATGGTTGAGGGTCTACCCCCCACAGATGAAATGGAGATGGTGGTGACTAGGCCACCCTTGGTGATCAAAGAAAAGGAAACCCTAGCAAAGGAAGATCTGACTTTGGAGGAAGGTGAGATTGTCCCCCCTCAGGGGAAGGATGTGGGGATCCTAGTTCTCGGCTCTCCTAAACCCCTGCCTACAGAAGAACCAATTTTCCAGCCAGTGTTGGAGCTGGTAAAGAACCCCTTAACGCCCCCTAGAGGGGAGGATTGTTAACCTTTTTGAGCTAGAACAACCTACCATTGTGGTTTCTCTGGAGCTAAAATCCCCAAAGTTGGATGCTAAACCCCCTCCAAAGCTTGTGAAGAAGAACTCTTCCATCTCCCTTGATGTTCTGGAGGAAGATGATGGGGAATGGAAAATGCAGAGAAAAAAAACCAAACCTAAGAAGGCTGATGTGGGACTGGAAACTCCCAGGGGAAGGCCATCGGACCGTGTAAGAAGATTGAGAGGGACCACAAGGGATGTTGCAGAAAGTAAGTAGCAAACCCTGGAATCTAGCTTTAAAAGTAAGAAATGATATGCCTTTCTTGGAATGTGAGGGGCTTGAACAACTCCCTTAAACAAAATGTTGTTAAACACTACATTTTTTTATTATAAGCTTGATGTTCTACTCCTATAAGAAGTTAAGATGTCTTCTAGTAATTTTACTATCCTTGCACCCAAGCTTTGGCCAAGTGTTGCGTTCCTTTACTCTGAAGCTGTGGGTGTGTCTGGTGGCATTGCTACATTGTGGAACCCTAATAGGATAACTGGTCAGCTGGCTACTTCCTCCCTGAATTTCCTTGTCATCACCTTTAGGAAGAATGGAATTGAATGGATCTTCTTTAATATTTATTCACCTAATACCTAGTCTGGCAAAGCTTCTCTATGGGGTGATCTTGGCCTTCAGCTAAATTAGGATAGTTCTAAGAACTTCTTACTGGTAGGTTACTTTAACACCCCCCTTTATCCCTTGAAAAAGTGTGGTGGGCTAATGGACTACTCTAATAGAATGGGGGAGCTGGCTGATTTTATTTCCTCCATAGGTTTTCTTGACATCACTCTGAAAGGGAACCCCTTCACTTGAACCAACAATAGGAAAGGACCCCACCTCATTTAGGTGAGGCTGGACCAGGTCCTTACCACCTCTTTGTGGGACCTTTGTCTGAACTCTACCTTGTCTTCCCTCCCTAGAACTATGTCTGACCATAACCCCCTCCTTCTTTGTTGGCATGACACCCCCAAGGTCAGCCCAACCCCCTTCATATTCAAAATCATGTGGTGTTCCCATCCTTCCTTTAGAGATCAAGTGAAATTCTGGTGGGTGACTAACATCAAAGGTACTGCCATGTTCAAAATTGCCCAAAAGATTGAAATTATTAGAAGAGAGGTTAAAGGTTGGAGCAAGCACAACTTTGGTGATGTTCGTAAAGAGAAAAAGGAACTGTCTGAAATCTTAGATTCCCTCTAGGCCCAATTGGCTACTAGAAGCTACCCGCCCTAGGTTCAGGTGGAGGAGGAGTTGACTAGAAACAAGTGGCAGGAAAACTTTAAAAAAGAAGAAATCTTCTAGAAGCAGAGATCCAAAATCTAGTGGCTTTCTGAAGGGGAGAAGAACATGACCTTCTTCCATAGGTCTTCCAGCAACCATAAAAGAAGAAATACCATCACTACTATTCAGGATGAGGGAGATAATGATGTTAAGGAAAAGGATAAAATCAATCAGGTTGCGGTTAACTACTTTAAGGGGTTGTACTCTAATGAGGGTCCTATATGCCCTAACAGCATCCAAAATCAACTCCTAGACCACATCCAAAGTGCTATAACTCATGAGGATAATGACCAGCTCACAAAGCATGTTTCAGATGAGGAGGTCAAGAATGTGGTCTGCACTATGGGTGCTTACAAAGCCTTGAGGCTGGACAGATTTCCTCTAGTTTTTTTTCAGGAATATTGGGACATTGTGGGGACTGATCTAACCCGTGCTACTAGAGACTTCTTTAGGACTAGGCATTTCCTCAAATAGCATAATAAAACCTACATTGCGCTTATCCCAAAACATGACAATACTACCTCTATGTTGGATTTTAGGCCCATCAGCCTTTGTAATACCTTCTACAAGATACTTACCAAGGTTCTGGTTGGTAGAATCAAGCCCCTTCTAGATAAGATTATCAGCACTACTCAAAAAGGTTTTGTTTTGGAAAGACAGATCCTTGATGCGGCCATCACCACCCTTGAAATCATACACTCTATGGACAGGAGCAAGGTCCTAGGTATGGCCTTTAAATTGGATATATCTAAATCTTATGACAAAGTTAATTGGTCATTCCTGCTTAAAATTCTAGCTAAGATGGGCTTTAATGAGAAGGTTATTCAGATTATACAAGAATGTACCCAAACTATTAGCTTTTATGTGCTTGTCAATGGCACTCCCGGTGGCTTCTTCAAACTTGAAAAGGGTCTCAAACAGGGAAACCCTCTCTCCTCCTACCTCTTTATTATGGTGGCTGATGTTCTTAGCAGGAATTTGAGTATACTCTCCTCTACGGGAAGATTAAAAGGCATCAAACCTCCTTCTACCCTACAGCAGGTTGTGTTAGAGCAGTTTATGGATGACACCTTCCTTTTGGGTATTCCTCAGTTATTGAGGCCAGACAGTGGAAACAAATCCTTGAAAGTTATGCCTGGGCTTCTCGACAGTGTATTAACTATCAAAAGAGTTGGTTGTTCTTCTTCAATACCCCCATGGAGTTACAAAATAGGGTGCTTCAAATCCTAGGTTGTCTATCAGCTTCGCTCCCCTCTACCTACCTTGGCTTACCCCTTACGATTAAGGAGGTGTCCCAAGATTTATGGAATTCCATTCTGGAAAGAACCCAGAGGAAGCTTGTTGGTTGGAAGGGGAAGATTTTAAGCAATGTGGGTAAACTTCAGCTCATGGCCTCCACTCTCCAAGGTATCCATGTTTACTTCCTATCCCTCTTTAAGATCATAAGCAACATGATGAACAAAATTCAAAGAATTCAGAGAACCTTTCTGTGGGCGGGGTCTGAAGAAAAGAAGAGGATGTCTCTTGTCAATTGTGACATTGTCTGCCTCCCGAAGAGATTGGGTGGTCTAGGGCTAAGAAAAACTAGTTTGATGAATAAAGCCCTTACCACGAAGGTGGCATGAAAACTCATAGAAGGAAAAGCAAACTAGTGCAGAATAATGGAAGCAAAGTACCTCCAAGGACATCCCTATGGGAGGATGTACCACAATAGTGACCTCCCAAGTGGATCCAAACTCTGGATGAACATCTGCAAATGCAAGACCCTACTGTCTAAAGGAGCTTTTTGGCATATTGGAAATGGGAGAACCATCAAAATGGGAGATCCATCAGATTCTAGAATGACCACTAGATCCTCAACCAACCTAACCTGGGCTGTAGATTCAAACCTCTTATGGATAACCTCAAACTTGTCCTTGGTAACAAAGCCTCCAACTACATCACTAGCAGGGACTGGAAGGATATACCTAATCAAAAAAGGGACAGACCGAACCTTCAATAATTAGCCAAGGAACTCATGGAAAATTTGACCAAAATTAGAATTTTGGGGCTTGATGACTCCATTATCTGGGCCCCCACCCAGGAGGGTACCTTCTTAGTTAAGTCTGCTTATAATATGCTTCTGAAGGAGGAGAATAACCTAGCGGACTGGAAGATGGTGTGGATCCCCTAGCTCACACCGAAAATCATTTTTTACTAGTGGACTCTCATGCATGGTAAGATCCTAACCTAGGATAATACTATAAAGAGGGGCTTCTCCATAGTGAATAGATGTGTCCTATGTAAGAAGGAGGAGGAAATGGTGAATCACCTATTCATCCACTGTGAGTATGCCACCAGCATCTGGCAGGAGGTCATCAAAAAATTGGGTATCCCGTGGGTCCTTGGCAAAGATGTGCATCAATTTATTAATTGGAGATCTCCCTCCAATCACCCCCTCCTCCAACTCCTTTGGCATATGCTACCCTCCCACTTCTGCTGGACCATCTAGAAGGAAAGGAACAATAGGATTTTTAGGGAGGCTACTAAACAGTCTAAGACTTATCTCCATATTGGAACTAAATCCCTATGTGAAAATGCCAGGGTGGCTAAGTAGAAGCTTCCTTCCTCTCCTCTTGCTGCCTAGGAAGTTAGAATTGCTGACAAGTGGAATCTCGTAGCTGGTTTTTCTAGGTTTGATGATGCTAAGTAGATAGCTAGGAAAGCTACTAGATTGATTGCCCCTCTCAGTGATTGGACCAAATTAAACTTTGATGGTGCTGCAAATAATCTTGGCCAGGGTGGGGGTGGTGTCGTGAGAGATCATAAAGGCACTTTCTTGTTGGCTTATGTTGGTCCACTAAATAACTACACTGTCACCCAAGCTAAAGGAATGGTCCTTCTTTGGGGGATTAAATTTGCAAACCAAATGAACATCAAGTTGCTGGAAATCAAGGGGGATTCCAAAGTGATTGTTGAAGCTGTCAAAAGTGGAGCTAATGCAGGATGGTAGATCAGATCTATTATGCTCGAGATCCGTGAGCTGCTCATCAGCTTCCAGTGCATGACCATTAGACACACATACAAAGAGGGGAATTTAGTTGTTGACTCGATGGCAGCCATAGGCCTAAAGCAACCCAAACTTAATTGTTGGAGGGTGGTCAGTGATTTACCTATGGTGACTTAGCAACTCATCGGAGGAGAAATAATTATTACAATTTAAAATGAGCCATGTTGTCATATTCATTTTGAATCCTTCCTGGATCACGTGTTGGCATGCCTTGGTGATTTTCATGATTATGAAAAGGAGAACCTAAAACCCCATAAAGGATCATCAATACTTTTCAAATGTGTGGAGAGAGAGCTATCTGAATCGGAGGGCTTACTTGGCTAATAAGGACAGCAAGTGTGCCCCTGGCATTATTGCTATTAATGACACCTAGAGATCTGTTAGATCTGGCAGTACGAAGCCCATTTCCCAATATTTCACCAAAGGCCAGCATTTTAAGTATAATCTTTCTTTGAAACAGCCACGCAAAAATAAGTGGTTTTTTATGATCTACCAAGAAGCTCGGCTCTTAGGTTTTTAGGATATTCTGGTGCACAAATGGCAGAGCTTGGAAATGGGAGGCAATACTCTTCACATCAAACTTGACAAGATCAATGAGGTTTTCACCTCTAATACCTTGGTGACCCACTATTGCAAAGAAAATGGCATATGGGGTTTTATGGAGAGAATGAAAGGTGGACATGATGAGTGAATTTCCAAACAATTTGTCTCATCCTAGAACAACAAGAGTGTCTCGAGTGGTGGCATTCACTTCCAGATTAATGAAGAGGTCATTACAAAGGCGATGGGCCTCTCTATGGAGGGGAGGAAATACAAAAAGACCAGTCAGACTCCTGACCTTACCAACCTTAACCAATTTTTCAAGGAAGGTGAGAATCCGATGAAGAAACAAGGGGGTTTTAACAGGGAAGAGCTGTCAGACTTCTAGCCAAAGATATGTCTCATTATCATGAAGTATTTTATGCTGGAAGGTAAGTTCACTATTTTCTACTACTACCACTTACCATTCCTAAATCATATTAGAAATAAGGACTTAATTTCCATACCCTTCTATTTGTTGCATTCCATAGAAAGTAATATCTTGGATATTAAGGACAAACTAGATAAATCCATCCCTATCCTCCATCAGGACCTCCTTCTCTGCATTTACCACTTCCATAAAGCTATCTGCCTTGCGCCCCAAACCCCCCCCCCCCGATTATCCAAGAGATGACCCAGGAGTCCTTGGCCAAAACTAAAAAACCCACTCATTCCACCTCCCAGTCCATCCAGGTTATCCAAGAGTCTGAGCTAGGTGTCAAAGAGGGTAGAACCTACAAAAAATGTATTAAAAACCCTTTCAATAGGAAGCAGGGTCAGGAAGAGTCTCATGTCTCTAAGTTTGTGGAGAACAAAGATCGGAAGGAGTCTAATAGTACTCTAGAGACCGAATGAAGGCCCAAAAAATGGAGAATGATGGAGAGCCAAGTTAATCTAGAAGTGGACTTGAGTGGCTCGAGTCACAGAAGGTCTAATAAAATTGAAAAGGAGCAGTGTAAAACTAGGATGATGGAAGCACCCTCTAGAGAGTAGTCCCAATCTGAAAAAGACTCTCACACCACTAAGTCTATGAAAGGGTCCTTGGATGAGCACATGAGTCCTATTAGGATTGGTAACACTCCCCCACCCAACCCCCAACAAACCATGGTAATCCCCCATAGCCCCTCCCTGGCCCTGAGCCCTTTTCATGATCCCCAGGATAAGCCCCCAACCTTTCAGTACAATATCGAGGTTCTGGCCGACAAAATCAAATTTAAAGGCACTCTCAAGATGAGATTCTCTGAAATGGACAAGGAGATTGTGGACATCAAAAATAATATGCAGGAGCTGAAGCATCACTGCATGATGACTAATAAATTTTCCCTGAAGGTCATGCATGCTTCGGCTATGACCCTCTATAATGTGCAGGGAAAGGTGGCGAGCGATAGTCTGGAAGTGGATGAGGATGACAAGGATCTCTTCTTGTTCCTGCAGGAGGAGTGGGTTAGGACCCTAATGTCTAAGCATCTGGGTGGGAAGAACTAACTACTGGTGTTTATGAGCTAGTTATTTTTGTCTAGGCATGGCCCTCAGATCCCCTGTTTTGTGTTTGGGGTTAATGTTATTTTATTTAACCTTTGGTTCAGCCCTGCGTGGCTTATGACTATTATTTTAATTGCTACTCTTCATTTTAAGTACTCTGGTTTAATCCTTTTGATTAGTGTTATGTTCTATGTTTTTTATAGAGACAGATTAGACTTCATATCTTTTCTGCTAAACTATTTTTATCTGCTTTGACTGGTGCCATTAATGTGCTATTAATGTGCTCCTTGTCCCTTTGTTTTGCAGGCTAGCACCTTCTTGTTGCTTTATCTATCAAAAACAATGACCATAAACGTGACCTTAAAACTAAACCCTAACCCTAATCATAATAATAAATCTAAACCAAATCCTAACCCCAATGTTAACCTTGACCATAATATAAACTTTAACCATAATATAAACCATAACCATGATATAAACCTTAACCTTGAATGCCAACCCTAACTGTAAGCCTAATCAAATTTATTTAGTTAATGTGTTGTGTGCCTTGTAGTTGCTACTAGCTAATATATACTCTATATTTAAAATACTCCGAGATGCATCGAGGCATTGAATTTTTTGATCATTCACCTTTAATATAGAGAAAGAATTAAAGTTGAAAAAATTTAACGCCTCGATGCATCTCGACGTATTTTAAATATAGAGTATATATTAGCTAGTTAATTGTAACATACAAATAAATAAATAAATGAAATAAAAATATTTTTTAGAAATATTTTATTTTATTTATAAATATTTATAAATAATTTATTTATTTTATTGTAAAAAAAATAAATTAATATTTTTAAAAATATTATATTTTATATAATTTAGCTTTTATTTGTTAATATTTTAAAAATTAACATTAAAAAAATGTTTTTATTTTTATTTATATATATAATTTTTTAATATTTTTGTATGTAAATATATTGAGTTAGAGTGTCTCTGATGCGATTGTATAAGTTTTTTACCATCAACGTTCCCATCATACTCCATGATTCATCATCAAAATGCAAGAATTCAAGAATGCAAAAGATCACAATATATTTAAATTTAGATGCAAGAATTCAAGAATTTCAAGGATGTAATTATATTTATATTTAAAAAATATTATAATCACAATAATTTTAAAGGGTAAAAGTAAAAAAGAAAAAAGTAACAAACATGGAAATGTTATTATGCCTTAAAGAGCAATCTGATTTTGAAAATCCATAGCTCAAAATCGCTAAGAAGCAATGAACAACCATTCAGAACATCTCGTTTGTACATCTTTCTTTGCCAATTTTTGGCTGCCATTTTAATTTGTTTGAACTATCTTCTTCGCAGTTCATTTGCTTGTTGCATCATTGGTATGGAAGACGCCAAGCTTTGTATGTGTTTGTCATTTTTCACTTCGTTGGATTTTTTCTCTACAGACTGTCATTTCTTACCATCATTTTAACTTCTTCTTTTTTACGGTTTTCCACTGATGATTTCTAGATATCCACATAGTTTGTAGCTTACAATCCTTCCATGAATTGACATATCAGTGGAGCCCCAAGAAGGATTTGATCTTTAAAATGGTTTCCCATTGACAAGCACAAAAATGTACTCTATTAGGTGATAGAAATGAAAAAATATTGCATTAGTAAAGTGGGTCATCGCTAGATAGACTGTACTGCTTTGCAAAATCTGGCCTCGTTCTTTCAATATTGGTTACCAGGCTTCCCACTGAACTAAATGGTATTGTTGCTAGTTTTACTTGTCCAACTCTAATATTTATCAAGTTTTAAACCATGATATGAGATCTCTGAGAGGCATTCTCTTAAACAATTCATGTCTTAAGAAGACATTGATGAAAGTAGTAAAAATTGGTTTTGTTTATGTAAGGAAGCAAAGGTCTTGAGAGGACGGTTATGCAAATTTTAACTTAAATATCACAAAAATCTCAAGAAATGCACAATAAAGCACAATCACAATAACAATGAACACATAACACAATGATTACCATCAGGAAGCCCTTCCAAGATAAAAACCCCACCCTCCAAAACCCATACAATGTATTATCAAATCATGATGATTACAATACACTTGCAATGTAAGTTCTTACAGGAGCGCACCACCACAACTCGAACTCGGAGAGACTCCTTCTAGCACCCACTCTTGCAAATAGAACTCAATGATTCAAACACCTCCCCAAGCCCTCCTTTTATAGTGATTTTACAACGTGGAAACCACTTGTGGTTTTACAAAACCATGGGCTTAACCAACATGCCACATGTTGCCCATTTTTAACATTTACATTTCCAAGATGGAAAATCAACCAGGTTAAAATAGTAATCTCGTCCATAATTTTTTCCCTTAGTTTAGACCCTCATAAAAAACATAAAATGAGCTAACTATGCTCTAAAAATGGCCCTCCTATATTCTACTATGGACAGGGCACTTTTTAACTACTCATATACCTTTTTCCAAAACATAAACATGTGGAAAACTACCACAAACAAATTCTTAGAATTTTTTGGAAAAAGATTGCAAGATTGAGAGAGATGTTCTCAACAGTTTATACAGGTGTCGAGTGTCTTTAAATTTCTATAGCACTTTTAGTATATCCATTTTTGCAGAACCAAGAACCAATAAGCTATGATGCTTGTTGCAAAGCCCTAGAACATAGAAAAGATGCAGGAAATGATTGAAGAATCATCTCTACACCCACCAAATTCATTTGCTTGCAAATTTTGAAAGTCTTTTGAATAGCTCAATTTTGGGCATGTACTGCTTTCTTTAACCCTGTGATCTCTTTCCTCTTCCCACGTCAATTTCTCAAAACCTCACAAAATTCCCGCTCAAATCTTGTGCCTCTCTCTCAAATAGCGGAAAAATTGCAGGCAGATACTGAATTCACGACCATTAAATGTGGATAGTAGCAGAGTAGATGGTCCTCACAAATCCAACGGTCTATAGAAGATTAAATTTCATATCTGGCAGCCAAAAACAAAAACAACGCCTGTCCTTGGGTCTCCAATAATGTTGAAAGGTCCTTTTTGAATCAAATGACGACCAGGACACCCAATAACACCGTATGGAGCGTACTTGTAGTCCTCAATTCCATATAAGATAGTGCTAAATCCAGGGTCTAATGGTGTAACCCATGAGACAATTACAACTTCACCAACAAGGTCTTTTTGAGTGTTGTGGAACAGTTGAAAGCATTGTAACTCTCAGGAATTCTAAAAACTTCACTACCTACAGCCACAGCTACTTCAAGCCTCCTAACATATCTAAGGGTAATTCTATGCTTTGAATAAGAAAGAATCTCCTCACCCTACGCTATCACCTTTGTATATCATGGGAAGTTCTTAAATAAATGAATTTACCTATTTCCTGTTAAAATTGTGCAAAGCATATTAAAGTCACCATTAAGGTATTCCATCGCATACTGAAGTGACTATATTCTGAATTGCTTCGATGAAATTTGCATATAGTGCATCTTACTATTCGACCTCTCTCTTGCACACTTTCTGCAAGCCAAGAACTATAAAAACCATGTGAGATTTAACAAAGTGATTAGAGAGTGGTTAAAGGATATTCCATTGCCACAAGTCTGAACTTTCTCTATCCTCCATTTAGCTTCTAATATTTCTAAATCTCACTGCATTTCTTTGTCTCCATTTTCATGTAATCTTTAGAGTCGCTTGAGGCGCGTGCATGCCACGAATCTGATTTTCCAGCCAAAACGATCATCGTTAAATTCAGTTTTAACGCATTACGCTCTACCTGTTCATAAGACAACTTAGATAAGAAATAATGGCAATAACTCTACTTCACTATTCAAATAGGTAATTTTTTTCTTAAAAAGAGTATATTTAGATTGATAAAAGCTAAAATGTTATCGAAGTTATTTAAAAGAAAATCAATGTTTTAAAGGAATTTTTTAAATAAGAATATTAGCAGTAAATTTGTTAAAATATTATAATAATAATAAAAATAAATGTTATGTAAATCTATATAATATTTTAAATTCAATCACTAAAATCATAAGAAAAAGTTATGTAATTTATTTTTTATTTTAATTATATAAATTATTTGATATAAATCTAAATTTATATTTGAAATTGATTTTAATTTATTTTTAATTTATTTTTAATTTATTTTTAATTTATTTTTATGCAAATCTTGAATTGTAAATAAAAATGAATGTATCTAGTTATTTTTAAATCAAAGATCAAATTTACAAGAATAATGTTTTAATTATATAAACTATTTTATATAAATTAAATTATTGTCTTTAAATGTAATTTTAATGTATTATTATGTGTAATTACATGTTTGAAAAAAATATATAAATTAGTAAATAAAATTTAAATTTAAATAATCATATCTTTAATTAATTTAATTAATTTAGAGAACAAATTTTAGAATCACTGAGATCACAACTTGTAGCCATTTATATTCACAATCACTTGGTTTTCTTACCCATCTCACCAGTTGCCCTTCTACCTGTCGTAAATATAGATTCTTGTTTTAAAAAATTATATTTTATTGAGATTATTTTCGTGTTTTGTAGTACAAAGAGGATGAGTTGCAATGATTGTAGAGTGTTACGGAAAGGATGCACCCATACTTTTAAGGAGATAGATGTAATGGAGAGAAAAAGAGAGAGGAAGGCAGGGGACGAGTGCAAGGGACGGGGGACAAGAGGCATGGGGGATGACTGGATTGATATAGAGGGGGAAAGAGAGGAAGAATATGTTAGGGGAAAAAGGAGATAGATAGATAGATAGATAGATAGATAGATAGATAGAGGGATAAATATTGAGAGGTTTAGGGAGATAAAAAAGGAGAGATGCAGAGGAAAAAATAAAGAGAATGGAGGAATTAGGAGAAAGGGAGATAAAGAGAGATATATAGATGGTGAGATAAAAAGATAGAAACATAGGGAGATATAGAGAGAGGGTGATAGGGATAGAGGGATGGAGAGATAGTAAGAGGTATATAAAATGAGTAGAGATATCATAGAGAGAGGGTGATAGGGATAGAGGGATGGAGAGATAGATAGAGATAGCCAAGTAGAGATAGAGAAAAGAAGAGGTAGAAGTTGATATTGTGGCGACTGATCATGTAGTGGGTGTTGATATTGGCAGCGCCGAAAAAAATTTGTGCTTTTTCAGGAAAAGGGAATACTGACATTGTAAAACCCTAAAATGGTCAATTTTAGAGGTTGCCCAAAAATGTTGTTATAAGCAGTTGAGATGTATAATGCATCCTATTCATGGGAACACTTGGTCCCATGAAACTAGATGCATCCTATTCTTAGCCTCTAGCCCTTACCAAAGGAAATTCCTTTATATCTACTCAATTATAACTAGGAACCTTTTTGGGATTCTAGAAAGGCTAAGAGAATAAACATGGATATTCTATAGGGAAGCCTTGATCAGTTGGAACTTCCCAGCTTGGGATAAGAGGACCCCCTTCAAACTAGAAATTTTGGTTTGGAATCTATCAATAAGTTTATCCCAAAAATCATTAGGCACTTCATTACCACAAAGAGGTAGACCAAGATAGGTTGATGATAAAGAATCAATTTTACATCTAAGGATGTGGGAAATTCTCCATTGTCTCCAAACTAGCATGTTTAGAAAGAAAATAGAGCTCTTATGGAGGCTAACAATATGACCTGAAATATTCTCATACAATTACAACTATCTTTAATAATTTTGGCTTCTAAAATGGAACTCTCCCCCTTGAGGATAGTGTCATCAAGAAATTGTTGATGGGAGCAAATATAGTTATTAGAAGAGGGGACTAAGCCTTTCATTATTCCACATCAAACTTACTTTTGGATGTATCTACCCAACACATCAACCATTAAAATAAACAAAAGAAAGAAAGAGGGTCTCCCTACCTTAAACCCCGTAAAGAGGAAAAGAAACTAGTAGGAGAGACATTAATAATCATAGAGAACTTAGGTGAAAGACAATCTTAATGAAGGAATCATCAAAGCCAAAAGTAAACAACACCCTTAATAAGAACCTCCAACTCACTCTATCATAAGCCTTAAAAAGATCCAATTTGAGAAAAAAAGAAACCATATTGTTCATTGAGAGAAAATGAATAATTTTGTGCATAGTCATGATCAAATTCAAGATTTGCCTGTTAGGCACAAAACCATTTTGTTGACCAAAAATAAGGGAAGGAAGAAGAGGCTTGAGTCGCATCCCAATGATTTTAGTGAAGATCTTCTAAACAAAATTGCAAATATTAATTGGTCTAAAATCCATAAAGGAATCAGCCCTAGGATTCTTAGAAATAAAAACAATAAACATTGCATTCAACTCTTTTAGTAAGGATTAGGATCCAAAAAAATCTTTAGTAGTAGCCAACACATCCTTCTCAATGATTTCCCAATAAGTCTAAAAGAAGAACATAGGAAAGCTATTTGGACTGGGGGCCTTGTTTCCTTCAAAAGATAAAATAGCCTCTTGAACCTCTCTAGCAAAGAGATTCTAGGAAAGAACCTTGTTCATATCTAGGGTAACCAGAGAAGGAATTTTAGATAGGATCTCCCGCTAATCACTAAAGTCAAGAGCTTGATCTTGAGAGAGAAGATTAGATAAAAATTTCATGGCCCCCTACATAATCTTCTCATCCTTACGAAGACTCCCCTCATTATAATTAATGGATTGAATTCTATTAGAGGCTCTATGTTTTAGAGTCGACGTATGAAAAAAATTATTATTTATGTCTCCACTTTTTAGCCAAATGGATATGGATCTCTGCCTCCAAAAATCCTCTTATGTATGTGCAGGATCTTGGTATACCAATCTATACCAAACATCTAATCAACCTTATGTGAAAATTTTGTAAGAATAGAATCTGTAGGAAATTGAATATAGTTTCTAAACTACTAGCCCTTGTCTAAAAAAAAAATTAATCTAATTGTTCAAAATTTTAGATTTCAATGCAGTAGTACGAAAATTTCAAGGAAAAGATAAAAAGTATGTGTATGTCTGACCACCTTAATCACAATCAAATAATGATATATTTTCTCAAGATTCTAGATATAAGTATTAGACTCATGCCTGGATGTGACAAATATTTTTGTGTAATTTTTTCCAAAATAAATGATTAATTATGAATTTTCTGCTACAACTTATTCAGAATAAAAAAACTCTCATGTCTGACCACCTTAACTAATTCTAAACTTTACAAAATTGAAAACATTTTTTTTCTTATAGTAGGTGAAGCATCAAATGTGACACATGTTTCGTATTTCAAAAGGGTTAAATGGTTTCAAAGTTATAGTGGTTTTTCAATCAGTATGTCAATTATGACTTTAAAGATAACTCAATTAAGAAATAAGTAATAATTACTTATAGAACTCAAAATTTGACACAAATTATATTGATGGAAAGTTGATAATGTCTTTAAGAAACCCTTTTCATTTCATCAATTTTAGGTGAAAAAAAAAGTCGTCGACTACATGGTCGAAGTCTCTAGATCAAAACAAATCTGTTGAATGCGCCTAATGGGTTGAGCATTCACGTTTAGCATTGCCCAAGGGAAATACCAAGCCTAATCGGATATCCAATAATATCGGATATCTGAAATCTCTCGCCCAATTCAATATTTCAATTTGACTTCTTTTTTCAATTTTAAGTTAAATATTACAATTTTTTTATGTTAATATTAAATGTGTTGACTGCTTTTTTCAATTTTAAGTTATAGATATTACAAATTTTATTTTTTTAATATTAATATAAAATGATAATAGCATAGCATTAGTATTATATAAATTTTTATATTAGTATTGTATTATATTATTATTATTTATTTCTCTATTGTATAATATTTAAATATTAGTATTAAATATCTATTAAAATATTTATATTATATGTTCAAAAATACCTAAGAGAGAGAGAGAGAGAAAGAGAGATTTTAGGAAAATTTTAGTGGGAGATTTCAGATATCTGATAATATCGGATATCTTATTGTTTTTACTGGCATTGAAAAGTAAAAGTTTATTCTATGGGTCCCTAAGCCCAAGAAGCACATTTTTCTACAGAGAATCACGGGATTGCAGTTGTAGAAGAAAAAATTCCACTTTTTCCCCCTTCTTGGTTGGAATTTCTCTATTATCAAAGGTTTATGCATCACCTTTTTGGTCTCACTATGGGTAGTAGTAGTTGACGAAAGCATAAACGGAAGAGGCAAGTCATAAATGTAGAGATTGAAGTGTATAAAGAAATGTATAGGGTTGCCTATCGGAACAAGAGACAAGGTATGTTAAATATTAATGAAGATGTGGGCATAGGCCCACCCTTAAATGTGGTTTCAAGTGAAGAAGAACATGAATTTGAAATGATTTATGACAATAATATTGAAAATGAGAATGTAGGGATTGAATATGAACATGTAGGTTTTAAAAATGAACATGTAGATATGGACAATGGAAGTGTGGACATTGACAATGAAAATCCAACGATTGAATATGAAGCAATTAACAATGATAATTGTACACAAGAACCAAATCAATGTAACACATCTCCAAATTATATGAGAAATGAAGTCCCTTGGGAGGAAGAAATAAAAACTTCAAATTGAGACCTTCAAGAATAACTAAATGGTTACTTGAAATTGATGAAAACATAATGAATAATTTCAATGGCAAGAGTTCAGAAAGAACTGTTCGGTTGTGGATTTCAAAACTATTTGATCATTTTTTTAGCCACAAGATGTTGAGCAATGTCAAATGTTTGTGCAATTGTTAAAGATGCGGAAGATGAGACATATACTAGTCAAATTGAAGATTAGTGTGAACAAGAAAAAGTTGAAGAATGTTATTATTGTGAGAAAAAAATTTAGTGCTCTCAATTCCATTGGGAATGTTAGTGCTCAAAGTTGCAGATGATGAATACCAATCATAAAACTCTAATACATGAACCTACGGACCCAAAATATGCATCTGAAAACATCAAACACTAAGGTTGCTAAGGATTTTGATCCTTCTTTGACTTTGAGCATCAAGCTCAGGCAGGTGTACCTTTTAGATTCTACTCTTTAAAGAATCATAATGGTTATCTATATACTTGACACAGACATCAACATATAACTCTTTCAACATAAAATTTAAAATGAACCATTATGTGATTGTGTTGATGGTGAAAATATGGATCAAGTGAGGACGAGTGCCAAATCCTAGGGCAAAGAGTCAAAGAACATATTGTTGGAAACACAATTGAAATAATTGTTGTATTGTCATTGATGTCAAACCTTAACTGGTGAGATAGTTGCTATCTAACAAATTAATATATCTATTGGTTGATGAAAAGGATTAGGGCAAGGGAGATAACAATAGCAAATAAAGAAAGGTTGAGTTATTTGATACTTCAATGAGTGTACTTGATTATTTGGCACTATGATGAGATAATGTATTGTTTATCTAAGTAAGAAGAAAGACTGAAGAAGTAGGCTTAACTGAGAAAAAGTGAAGAAATCTAGTTTAAGCTAAGTGATGTTAGTATCAATCGAGTGCTAGTATATGCCGAGTAAATCTAGTGTTGACCGAACATCAGTTTATATCAAGTGACAAGAAATTACCGAGCAAGACAGTGTTAGTCGAGGAAGACAGTTTGTAGAGATGACCGTGTTACATAGTGATGACTGAGGAGATGAACATAGTATTGACTAAGCATCAGCAATTTACATTTGGTGGAAGAATTCAGATTTCTAGCCAACATAGTTGAATTCTTGGGTTATGTAAATTGTGTTAACTTTATTAATTGATTATATGGAGAACTGAATGCATAGTAAATCATTTTATTATGATTTCAATGAGGATATTGAAGATGTTTCTAGAAGGATGTATGAAGGACTTAAATGTTGGAAGCATCTATTGGATCTGACCTAACCTAAGATCTATGGAGGAGATTAAGAGGAAAAAGATAAATCTACCTATCTGGAGAGGTATAAAGGAAACCTAATGGTGAGGTTATAGAATATGCTAGTGATGTTGATATTATTGACTGATAAGTCTAAGCAGAAGGCTGAAGGTGAAGATCAGAGTTGTGATTTCTCGAAGTCAATTTTGAGCATATCAGAGCTGGAGATGGAAATGATACTTAGTCATTAAATCAACATATATGTGAGAATTGGATCTAATATTTGCAAAGTGAGTTGTATGTTTTATAGATAAAAAACTACTACCACTTTCTAACCATTGTAACAGTCAAAATCCTTTAATCAAGGTTGACCTAAAATTCATTGATAAATCCTTTAATCAAGGTGGCATTCTAATGGAATGTACTCAAGTCCTCTGACCAGGCCACTCCTAATAGGGTGATTGAAATCCTTTAATAGGGTCACACCTAATAGTATGTTTGTAAACCTTTAACAAGGTTGGCTTTTCACCGAGATCACTTCAGAAGAGTGAAAATATCAATAACATGTTACAAAGTGGTTTTTCCCAAATTGGGTTTCCACTATAAATCCTGGTGTCATAATTGTTTGAATTTTTTTTTATGAATGTTTTGATATTCTTCAAGTTAAATACTATTGGACAATGTACTGCATGTTATATGTTTTTCTGATATATGTTCTTTAGAGACCAAGTTGAGTTGGTGATTAGATATGAGTTTGTTGAAGTGTTTGAATGTTTAATTGGTACATCTGGACCTAAGAACAAATGATTCACCCCCCCTCTCTATTGTTCTAAATCATATTAACAATTGGTATCAGATTTGTTGGTGCTTACAGAGAAAAAATTTAAAGGTACTTGAAGCTAATGATCAAGATGTATAAAAAGGAGGTACCGAAGTTGAACAAGAACTTTCTTACATGGAAAAGTTTGATGAAACTGCATCTAGTTGGTATTGGTGATTCAGAGAAATACTATGTTGAACATGACTACGTTGCACCTACTACACCTATGACTACCAAGGAGATGAAAGAAAACCATGACATGATCAAGAAATGTTGGAGATTGCATCTGCCTTAAGCTATCCTAAATTTGAAGACATCAAGGACTCCACTACTGCAAAGGCAATGTGGGATACTCTTGTAACCATCTATGGTGGTGATACAAATGTACTGAGGGAAAAAGTTGAAAGCTTGAGAGGTAAGTTTGATGAAATGAAAATGTAAGAAGGTGAGAATATTGCTAAGTATTATGGAAGAATCAAGGAAATAGTGAATTCTATTGGAGGAGCTAATGGAATCATTGATGATGAGACTGTCACTGGAAAGGTATTAAGAACTCTGCTTCCTATATATGCTATTAGAATTTCATCAATTCAAGAATCAAGATGTAACCATGGTAATGTTCTGACTCTAGAAAGCCTTGTTGGTAAGCTTACTACTTTTGAACTATCTAACTATGATAACTACACCATTCCTTATGTTGAATTTGCATTCAACTCAAAAATGGTTTTGCATAAATCTAAAAGAGAGAAAGATAAATGTGTGCAAAGTGAAAGTGAAAGTGAAAGTGGAAGTGACGGTGACACTTCTTATGAGGAACTGAATGATCTTGAAGCACTCATGGCTAGAAGATTGAAGAGAGGAAAAGGAAAATACAAAGGTAAACTTCCTATAATCTATTTTTCATGTAACAAAGTTGGCCATATTGCTGCAAGGTGTCCTGATAGGAATGACAAGGATGAGGATAGAGAAAGAAAGTAAAAAGATAATAGAGATAACAAAGATCATTGAAGGTACATAGATTACAAGGAAAAAGGTAACAAATCCTATTACATTGCAGAAGAGGAAACTGATAGTGACAATGATAATTTTAATATTGAAGTAGTTTATGTTGCTATGAAAGATGATTCTAATAGGATGAGAAAACTGTAGTTATTTCTTATGTGATTAAAGGTAATAAATGGATTATTGATAGTGGTTTCTCACATCACATGACTGGTGATAAAAGTAAATTTGAAATTCTAGATCATTACAAAGGTAGAAGTGTTAAGTTTGGTAATGATGCACCATGTCCTATGAGAGGCAAAGGATCAATTAAGCTAACTAATTAGATCACTTGTGAAAATGCTTATTGGTTTGAAGGTCTTAACTATAATTTGCTGATTGTTGCACAGCTTAATAGAACTGGTTACCGAATGGAATTTCATCACAAAAGGGCTAAAATATTTGATGCTACTAGTGAACTAATTGGAAGTGGTGAGCAAACTAAAGGTAATTGTTCTATCTAGATCTATCTAAAGAGACATGTTTGTTTACACAATTTGATGATGTATGGTTATGGCATAAGAGGCTATGTCATGTTAACTTTGATAATCTGGTAAGTATTAGTAAAAAGAAGAAAGTTAGAGGTTTACTGAGATTGAAGAAACCTGATAATGTGATGTATAAACAATGTCAATTGGGAAAAATGACAAAGTCTAGTTTCAAGAGCAAGAAATTTACTTCTGAGAATATTTTGGATTTGGTTCATATTGACCTTTATGGACCTATGGGAATACAAAACTATTGTGGTGCTAGGTATTTTATTCTGTTTGTTGATGATTACACTAGAATGATGACTATAATGTTTTTGAAAGAAAAATCTAATGCATTCCAGTTGTTTAAGTGGTATTTAGCTAAGGTTGAAAAAGAAACAGGTAGAAGCCTGAAATGTCTAAGATCTGACCGAGGTGGAGAGTTTATATCAAATGAGTTCAATCTATTCTGCAATGATAGAGGAATCAAGAGATAGATGTCTACACCTAGAACACCTCCACATAATGGTATAGCTGAGAGGAGAAATAGATCTATTATGGACTATGCAAGGACACCAATGATTGAGAAGAATATTGCATAGAAATACTTGAGAGAAGTTGTAAGTACATTTGTTTATACCTTGAACTGAGTACAAATCAAGAAAGGTACAAATGTTACACTCTATGAATTATGGCATGGTTATGCACCTAATGTGAAATACTTTAGAATCTTTGGGAGTAAATGCTATATACTGAAGGATAATAGAAATGGAAAGTTTGATGCTAAAAGTGATGAAGGCATATTCCTAGGCTATTCCACTAAGAGTAAAGCTTATAAGTGTTTGAATTCTAACACTAACAAAATTGTGGAAAGTGCAAATGTGAGAATTGATGAATATGTAGAGAAAAATGAACAAGAAGGCAATAAAGAAGGGTATGTGCAAGATCATGAGGGGCCAAACTATGCCCTTAAGTGGCAATGAAAAATCAGCAAATTAGGGTTAGTCAACTTGACGTAAAAATTTCAACTAGCTATGAACCTAATATCAAAAAGTTGTAAAAATAGAATCTATAGAAAATTGAATGTAATTTCTAAAATACTAGGCCTTTTTTGAGAAAAATTTAGTATGATTGGTGAAAAGTATAGATTTCAATGTAGCAGTACAAAAATTTCAGGAAAAAAATAAGAAGTAGGTGTATGTCTGACCACCTTAATCATAATCAAATGATAATATTTTATTATAAGATTTTACATATAAGTAGTAGACTCATGCCCGGATGTGATGCATATTTTTTTGTAATTTTATTCCAAAAAAATAATTAATTATGAATTTTTTGCTACAACATTTTCAGAATAAAAAAACTCCTATGTCTAACCACCTTAACTCATTCAAAACTTTACAAAATTCAATTTTATTTTTTTTCCTTATAGTAGGTGAAGCATAGAATGTGACACATTTTTGGATTTCAAAAATGTTATACCATCTGAAAGTTATAGTCATTTTTCAATCAATATATAAATCAGCACTTTAGAGGTAGCTCAATTAGAAAATAACTAATAATTACTTACCAAATTCAAAATTTGACAGCAATTATATCGATAGAAAGCTGATAATCCCCTTAAGATACCCTTTTCATTTTATCAAATTCGGGTGAAAAAAAGTTGACAGCTACATTGTCAAAGTTTTGAACTAACATCGCCACTTTTTGGCCCCTCATGATCTTGCACATACCCAGAACCTAAAGACTATAGATATTTTGTCTATATGGAAGGAGAGGCAAGTAACACACCTGCACTAGATGCAGAGTCCCAGGTAAGCAATCTTGAGCATCAGGAGGATGTTGCCGAGCATTAGGAGGATGTTGTTGAGCATCAAGAGGATTTTTTCGAGTATTAGGAGGATGTTGTCGAGCAATTAGAACTAGAATCTGATAATTTTCATAATGAACCTGAGAAGAGATCTGAACCTAGATTGGCATAGTATGTGATAAGACATCATAAGCCTAAACAAATCATTAGAGATAAAGAATCTGGAGTCTTGACCAGAAGTAAGTTGAAGCCCTACATGTTTATTATGTGAGTTTGAGCCTAAGATAGTAAAATATGATTTGGAGAATGAAGATTGGATTCAAGCTATGAATGAAGAAATAGATCAAATTGAAAAGAATGATACCTGGACTCTAGTGTTGAGACCAGAAAACAAGAATCTTATTGGAACAAAATGGTTATTCAGAAATAAGCTCAATGAACAGGGACAAGTTACAAGGAAAAAGGCAAGACTAGTATAAAAAGGTTATGCACAAGAAGAAGGAATCTAGACTATGGGGAAACATTTGCCCCTATAGAAAGATTAGAAGGAGTGAGAACTCTACTTGCATATGTTTCTTACAGAGATTTCAAGGTATACCAAATGGATGTCAAATCTACATTTTTGAATAGTATATTAGAAGAAGAGGTATATGTTGAACAACCTGAAGGATTTGTTCCAAACAAGAAAAATATGGTTTGCAAACTGAACAAAGCACTGTACGGATTGAAACAAGCCCCTAGAGCATGGTATAAGAGGTTACACAATTATTTGATCAAGATTGGATTTGCAAGGACAAATGACAACAACAATCTGTACATGAAAGTTGAAGAAGGTAAAGGGATTTTTTTAGCAAAAATTTTTGTAGATGATATCATATTTGGAGGACACGATGCCCTATGTGAGAAATTTTCAAATGAAATGTAAACTACGTTTGAGATGTCTATGTTTTGTGAGATCAAATTCTTTGTTGGTTTACAAATCTATCAGATGTACAAAGGTATTTTCATAACACAATCTAAATATGTCAAATAGATATTGAAAACTTTTGGAATGGAGGATTCAAGGCCAGTGATTACTCCTATGACTACTAGACAAAAATTGTCTAAGACTAATGATACTATTGAAGTGAATCAAACCCTGTATAGATCCATGATTGGAAAGCTGCAATATTTTGTTCATAGAAAACCAGATATTTCTCTAGTAGTTGGGATTATGGAAAGATTCTCTGCCAATCCTAAAGAAAATCATATGATGACTGTGAAAATAATACTAAGATATCTGAAAGGGATAGAAGAGTATGAATTATACTACAAGAGAAATGAGAAATTTGAACTGAGAGTTTACACTGATGCTGATTGGGCAGGAAATGTTGATGATAGGAAAATTAAAAGTGGAGGAGCTTTCTTTCTTGGATAGATTTTAGTCTCCTGGACAAGCAAGAAACAAAATTGCATTTCCCTATCTACAACAGAAGATGAGTATGTGGCAGCTATAGTAAACTGTTCAAATCTGGTATGGATCAAGCAATTATTGAAAGGAATGAAAGAGGAAATTACTGAACCTATTGTTATCCTCTATGATAACACAAGTTCCATTAACATATTAAAGAACCTTGTAATGCACACAAAGACCAAACACATTGCAATTAAGTATCATTACTTAAGAGAATTGGTACAGGAAAAAGAAGTGAGAATGAAATATGTGAACACAAAGGAACAACTAGCGGACATATTCACAAAAGCTTTACCTAAGGATGCTCATGAATATCTAAAAGGTAAATTAGGGGTGCTTCCCCTAACTAAAGCTACCTAGTCAAGATAGGAGCACTACATCAAATGTGTTACACAAAACATCTGACAAATTGATGCAAGAAAGGTCACACTTTAGGAGCTACCTAGAGTTGTGAAAAGAACAACAAAAGTTGATAATCAGTCATAAGAAAGATGACAGAGAGAGACATATTGTTACTGAACTGACAAGATGACATTTACATATGAATGATGTAAGTTCTAGTTGCTTCTTTGGCATTTTTGTCAAAGAGGGAGAGATTTTAGAGATGAATACACATCAGAGGATACAATCAAAGAGGGAGAGACATAGAAAATATTCAGAGGGAGTTAGTATGTAAATGTTCAAGCAAGGCTAAGTTATTGAGAATCAAAATGAAGCTAAGGATATTATAAATATTTCTGATGCAATGACAAAGTTTGGATTGGTTGGTAAGTCATGTGGTATTCATGTGGTGTTTCCATCAATGCCAAAGAGGGAGATTGTTGGAAACTACAATTGAAACAATTGTTGTATTGTCATTGATGTCAAACCTTAACTAGTGAGATAGTTTCTATCTAAGAAATTATTATATCTATTAGTTGATGAAAGGGATTAGGGCAAGGGAGATAACAATAGCACCTAAGAAAAGGTTGAGTTATTTGATACTTCAATGAGTACTAGATTATTTGGCACTATGATGAGATAATGTATTATTTATCTAAGTAAGAAGAAAGATTGAAGAAGTAGGCTTAACCAAGAAATAGTGAAGAAATCTAATTTAAGTTGAGTGATTTTAGTGTCAACCCAATGCTAGTATATGCCGAGTAAATCTAGTGTTGATTGAAGATTAGTTTATGTCGAGCGATAGGAAATTATCGAGCAAGATAGTGTTAGCCGAGGAAGACAGTTTGTAGAGATGACTGAGTTACATAGTGATGACTGAGGAGATGAGCACAGTATTGATAGAGACTCAGTAACTTAAATTTGGAGAAAGAATTCAAATTTCCAGCCCACTCTATTGAATTCTTGTTGGAGAGTTGCCAGGAAGCCAGTGTTGACTATATGTTTGTCATTGATGACATATGATAAGCATCATGCATGGAAGCCTAATGGAGAGAGCCTTGAGAATATTTTTCCTTGATATGTTATCAGCATGATATAATAAGTGCAAAGGTTGATTCTGAGTAAAGATAGTTATATAGTTGTCGGTTTCAGTAAGTATTCCTGACACGTTCCAAGAAGAGTTTCGTATGTGATTTGCAGTATGGCTATGGTGGAGCCTTGCGCATTTAAATTTTTGTTTTAGACATGTTAGAGAAGAAATTTTCATGGACATAGAGTTTTTTATGTAGTACAGGTTGAGTTATGAAGTCTCTAGTTGCCAGTCATAGTTTCCTGAGTTTATCTAACAGAGCCGACATTTTTTTATTATTGTAGTAGTTGTGCCTATCAGTTTGATATGTGTGCTTGGATTATTGTTTTTAGAAGAGTTAAGAATGTTTGGTTAAGATCACACGATGCAATTTAGCATGAGAAGAAAGATTCAATTAATTTGGTGGACCTGACAGTGTGAAGTGACACGTCTACTCATATGGAGTTGAGCGGTCCTAATTTGTGTTGCGTGCTTAGTAGAGCCAACTAAGATGTTATTACAGAGTTTTATTATTTCTCTAATATGATTTCAAGATGGTTCTAATAGGCTAACTTTATTATATCATTTAGAGAAATATATTTATAGGCAGTCATTTGTGATTGCTAGTTATGGCAGTGAGTCAAAAGAAAAGAAGTAGAGAAGAAGTTGTGAAGTATTGTGCCATCAGAAGAAGGTATATGTGACAAAAAAGAAAGTGTATGTTACTCATTGGAACTGATCATGAAGACATCAGGTCTACCTCACAGTTCACCAAGTTCCAGATATAGTGTGTATTTTTTAAACATAAGGTTGTAGCCTTCACCCCTTTGAGCAATGAGCTCTTGGACAGTGTGTCCTCACCCCTAATAGGGTTAATTGTAAAAGACTCCTAACAAGGTCTGACCCTTGACAAGGTCTCTGTACTTATTGCATTATAAAGATCAACTCCTAATAGGGTTGTAAGATCTTCTAATAGGGATCATTATACACTAGTGCAATTTTAGTGGGTGTTAATTCCCACCAGGGTTTTTACCTATTTGGGTTTCCCTGTAACCAAAATTGTATTCATGTATTATTGTTTTTATGCCTAATGATATTATTTTCTTAATTGGATAAAGAATTGAATCTTGTAGACAACTGATTCATCCCTCCCCCCCTCTCAATTATCTCTTGGGACTATTCCTAACAATTGGTATCAGATCCAAGTGCCTTGGAGAGAAATCCTAAAAGCTTAAGGTTGATCAGATGGCATTCTTTATAAAAGAAAGTCCTAAGTTTGATGGAGAGAACTATCTATACTGGAAGAACAAAATGATGACACATTTGTAGTGCATTGCCTTTGAGATTTTTGAAGTAGCTACCAAAGAAGTTCAGATTCCCTCCCTAGCAGATCTTGCAAAGGATGATGCAACCTTGAATAAAAAGGATATGTTCACTTCAAATGCTATTTCCAAAGAAGCCTTATCAATGCCTTATCTGACAGTGAGTTTTCAAAAATCAAGAAAATGGATAAAGCCTATAAGATATGGAAGTATCTAGAAGACATGTTTGAAGGTGACATTCAAGCCAAGAATGCACATAGAAAGACATGGAAGAAAAGATACAATACATTAGAGATGCTACCTGATGAGATTTTTAGAGCCTATAATCAAAAGATTAATGAAGCAGTTGTAGGAATCAAAAATAATGGTGGAGAGATTTCAGAAGAAGATATAATGGACAAGTTGATGACTACTTTGACACCAGAATATGACAACAAGATATGCATCCTTGATGAAACTATGCAATCCATAAAAGACTTTAAAAGAAAAACCTTAATCAGCAAGCTTTCAGCCTTTGAGATATCAAGATTGAAGACAAAGCCTAAAAGTGAAACAACATTCAAAGCTTTAGTCCATGGTAAGAAATCATTGAACACTTCTAGTAATTTTGATGATGATGATGAAGAGAAAGAACTAGATGATTTCATTGCTTTGATTGCTAAGAAAGAAAGGAAAGGAAAAGGGAATTATGAAGTTCAGTTACCATTCAAATTCTTTTCATGTAACAAGATTGGTCACTTTTCCTCTAAGTGTCCTACAAGAGTCAAGAAGTTCAAAACTAACTACAAGCCTAAGTATACAAAAGAATGTTACTATGTTGGTGATGGAGTATCGAATGAAGAATCAATAGAAGATAAAATTGGATTCATTACTCTTGAAGACATGGAGAAAATATTTGATGAAATGGACCTTAAAGATGAAAATAGAGCACAAGAGTTGGCACTGATTTCACAAGAAGACATCAAGACAGATTGAATCATTGGCAGCAGTTGCTTACATCATATGATAAGAGATAAGGATATATTTATACATCTGGATAGATACAAAGGTGGCATGGTTAGATTTGGAGACAACACTCCTAAACCTATCATAGGTAGAGGATCTATCACCTTGGATGGAAAGAACAACACTGATGATGTTCTTTATGTTGATGGTTTGTAGGATAACTTACTAAGTGTTGGATAGTGTTTTAACAAAGGATATTAGTTGGAATTCAAAGACAACAAGTGCATCATTAATAACAAGGAAGGAGAGATGATTGCATCAGGCTCAAAGACTAAAGGTAATGTTTTTCAGCTTAATCTTGAAGCAAGTTGTTTTGTTGCTAAAGTAGATGATAGTTGGTTATGGCACAAAAGACTATGTCAAATCAATTTTGACAACATAGTAAAGATAAGTAACATAAAGGCAGTAAGAGACCTTCCTAGCATTGCAAAACTAGTTGATACAATATGTAGGGAATGTGTGATGGGTAAGCATGTGAGGAATTCATTCAGAAGAAAGCACAATTTGGTAGAGAACAAATTGGATCTAGTACATACAAACCTATGTGGGCCAACTCAAACAAGATCATACTATGGTGAAAGGTACTTTATTTTGTTTGTTGATGATTATTCTAGAATGATGTGGGTTGTGTTCTTAAAAGACAAATCACAAGCCTTTGAGAAGTTCAAAATATTCAAAGCTAAGGTTGAGAATGAGTTTGGATTGAAGATTAAATGTCTAAGATCAGATAGAGGAGGAGAATTCACCTCTGACAGATTTTATGAATATTACGAAGAACATGGGATAAAGAGACAATTAAGTGTACATAGAACCCCTCGGTAGAATGTAATTGCAGAAAGAAGGAATATGATCATACTTCACACATGGCACACTATCATGATTGAAGGAAAGGTGGCACACACCTATTGGAGAGATGCGGTCAATACTGCAATCTATACAATCAAAAGAATTCAATTAAGACTAGGCGCAAACAAGACACCTTATGAGCTATGGTCTGGGAATATACCTATAGTCAAACACTTCAAAATCTTTGGAAGCAAGTGCTACATCAAGAGAGATGAAGCTATATGCAAGTTTGATGCAAGAAGTGATGAAGGTATTTTTCTTGGTTACTCCACTAAAAGCAAATCTTATAGATGTTTTAATTTAAGATAGAAGAAGATCATTAAAAGTGCTCATGTGAAGATTAATGAAAAGTTTATGATTCAAGAAAGATATCATGATTATGCACCTATGATTGAAGAAGAACCTAGATCCACCAGTAGTGAAGCAGTTTTTGAAGAAATGTTTGACAACATTGATGTTGTGTTCAATGACCCTGAAACAAGTGAAGAAGAAACACAAAAAGGCAGATGAGAGAGTCACAACTAATATTCCAAAATTTACATCTAGATACCATTCAAAAGAAGATATCATTGGAGATCATAACAAAAGTCATGACTATTGGAAAGTTTACTATACTATCATATATGACTAGATATAATGTTTTCATTATGGCAACAAAGTCATATAGTGTTTTGGAGTCAGCGCACATCATTAGAAGATCAGTATTTGGCTAAGTACAAAAGACTGGACAATCAACAAAGCACCAGTAGATCAAAGCATCAGTGCACGTGCATATGAATGAGTTATGGTATGCACCCTAGAAGATAAGATGGTGAGAGTATATTCATGCTTAGTCTAAGAGCGCATGATCAGAAGATTTAGTATCACAAAGATATAGATAGTTGAAGTTACACAGACAATGAATGCCAGAATAGAATAGTGTATGTAGTCAACTATTGGTAATTTGATTAGCGACTATAATATTTCTTTATAAAGGCTATGCACCTATTGTAATTAATTTGTAGACATGTAATTATGTTTTTTTGTAAACACGCTTGATCCAATTCAATTGGAAGTGTTGTACGTAATCAGTTATAGGCTGACCTAGTTAATTATTTTGGTAGTGCATATAAATATGAGATGTGCCCTTTGTAATAAGTATGGAAATTGTTATAAAGTTGAGATAAGTAGAGAAGAAGTGTACAAAGATTTAATAAGATGTATTAGAGATTTGCAAGAGGCCAAAGCATCAGCACAAAATAGGAACTATTTTGACAAGCAGTGTCATAGCACCAGTTCATCTAGCAAATATAGTGTGTATCTCAGATCAAAAGGTTGTAGTCTTCACCACTTGAGCAGTGAGCTCTAGGATAGTGTGTCCCCACCCCTAATAGGGTTAACTGTAAAAGATTCCTATCAGGGTCCGACCCTTGACAAGGTCACTATACTAAATGCATTGTAAAGATAACTCCTAACAAGGTTAAGGATCTTCTAACAAGGATCATAAAATGCTAATGCAGATTATTAGTGGGTGTCAATTCCCACTGGGGTTTTTACCTATTTGGGTTTCCACATAACCATATTTGTGTTATATTTTGATTTTATGTTTCTTGTTTATGTTAATGTTCATTTCATTACTTAAGCATTCAAGTTGAGTTTCAAGAGTAAAAGTTAAAAGTTAAAATATAGTGAACACTGACTCACCGCCCCCTCTAAGTGTTCCCATTCCTAACAATTGGTATCAGAGATCTATTCCTTAGCAAATAAGCTTAACCACTTGAGGAGATAATGGAAAATACAAAAATGAAACATCTAAAAAGAAATCTTGAAGCTTCTCTTGAAGACCTAGACATATCTAAAAAAAGAAATTGAAGAACTAAAAGAAAAATTTAGTGATGCTCAAGCAGTCATCAAAAGACTAAGGAAAGATTTAAAATAATGTTCTACTAGTGATTTAGGGATCATGGTCAAAAATCTAAATGAAGAGAACACATCTCTGAAAGATCAGATTGAAGAATTGGATGACAAGTTAACTAACAATCAGGAAGTCTATGATGAACAGATCAAAGAGAACCTTCAACTGAATGAAGAATTGAGGCAAGCAAACATGGAAATCTTGAAGCTAAGAAACAACAAAGAAAGCTTGGAATCTGAATTGAAAGAAGCAAAGAATCACATTGATAAATTACACACAAGCAAGGATCTGATAGAATCTCAGTTATATACTCGGAAGCTTAAAGGAGATACCAGTGGTATTGGATTTAATGAAGCACAAAATCATATTGATGACAGGCAAACAAGGATGAAAACAACATAGATGCTAAGGAGAGAGGAAATCAGACTAAAGATCATGTTGAACCATCTAAGGATGAGAGCAAGCCAGTAGACTGAACTTGTTATGCATGTAACAAGCATGGACATATAGCAAGGAACTATAAGGCTGTAAGACCTTTCAATGGTTACTGTTATTCATGCAATAAATTTGGTCATAGAGCTATGAATTGTAAAACAAGTCAGAAGAACAAGACTCAGCATAATCAGAGAAATTAAAATCAACAAAATTAAAGAAGCTCCTAGAATGTTACATGTTAGATATGTAACTATAAAGGTCACTCAACTAGACATTGTAAAATGCTAACCCATGTCAATGTGTTGAGGAATATAAGGCCTCCAGTTATTTGTCACTCTTGTAACAAGGCTGGACATGTCTCTAAGTTTTGTAGATCAAGAATGCAGAGTGAGGAAAGCCCTAAAAATCCAAAAGAATCAATATTGGATACCAAAGGAGAAGTCAAGTTTGTGAAAGCTTTGGAAGATGTGAGCATGATTTGGTTGGAGGAAAAGAAGGATAAAGTTGATGAGCATGTATTGGATGAATCCACAGTGGACGCACCCTCTACATCTGGATGAATGACCCTCAGGGTCATAGGGGGAGCTAATTTAGCTCTAGACCCCTATGTGGCCGGTATACTCAACCTAAAAGTATGCAGCTTTGGATTTAACCTTTTGAAGACTAGCAGAACCTATGTGCAAAAGTGCACTAGCTAATTGATTACAGATTGAAAGTTAGAGATTTTCAGTGAAAGTCTAGTTTATGTGGCAAGAATTAATGGCAAAATTTTCACTTTAAAGTACACAAAGACTTGTAGATCACTCATTGCATTCAAGTTTGAGAAATTGGAGAGAACAAAAGCCCTAGTAGTTGTTTGTGAAGGATTGAAGCTTGATTCACTAGCAAAGTGATGATTCAGAAGCTCTTGGAAACCTAAGTGAAGCAATAAACAAGTAAGTTATGGAAACTCCTATTATATTTGATGTTTCAGAGAAGAAGAGATACATTTTCAAGAGGCACCCTTTCAAATATACCCTAGATGATTTAGAAGGAGCATTCTCTTGAACCCTTATGGGTGTTATGCATGTTGAAGACATTTGTGCATACATATATTGTAAGAAGGAACCAGTAGGTCTTGACAGAATTAGAGTGCACATTGAAACCATGATGAAACCAGATAAGACTTTCCTTGATGAGTTTGCACAATTAGAAAACCATCCCATAATTGAATATACTACGGCATATGAGTTTTATGAGTTTTATGAGTTTGAATGGATAAAGATTTTGCTTAGTAGAATTCATGATGACCTATTCTAGATAGGTGAAGTTCCAGTAAGGATTATAGGAGACCTAATTCATGAAATTATAGGCCTTTCTAGGACAGGAGTCGTTCTTCCAATAGGTAAATATGTAAGGAAACTTATTGAACAAACATCCAAGTCAAGAAGTGATAGGCGCGGAATGACCATTGAGCCTATAGAGGAGAAAGAAATCAAATTGATGTCCATGATACTGGGGTATAGGTTTCAGCACACTAGCAGGGTGAACAGTGTGTTAGCGGCCACAATTCTTGTAGCAATAAGACTTGTAAGAGAAAATAGTGAGTTTAATTTGTGTAAGATCCTGTGCACACAAATGATAGACAACATTAAAGCCATTAAGCATGATAAAAAAAAAATATTCAGGTTTGGGTCTTTGATCATACACATGTACTTCCACATTCTTGGAAAGGTGTCAAATTTGTATTTGAACAAGAGTATGCCTACAATGACATAGATATAATTTAAGGAAACTACTGAGAACACAATAAAAGATTACATGATAATGGAATTGAAGACATTCAAAATTAGAAAGTAGATGAGATACAGGATTCCAGAAAGCATTGTTGAGAAATACAAAGACACTATTTGTTTCATGGTGGAAACTAATACAACTTGTATAGAAGTAGTGGAACCAAGAACGAAGTGGATCCATCTGCTTGGATATGAGGTTGATGAAAAATTCCTAGAAGCATATGCACAAGTATTTCTATCAGCCCCTAAGGACCCTAATGAACCAAGATGGGGGACTTATGAAGAGAAAACAAGAGAAGTTGATGCTATATTGAATAGCACAGCAACTAAGAGGAAAGTAGCTAAGGTTACTTTTGAGATCCTCATAATTCATGGAGTAACTCAATTAGACCTTGACAAAGAAAGATAAGAAAATATTGCTTTGGTAATTGAGAGTGCATCAGTAGCAGAAGCAAAAGAAGATGACCCTAAGTTAAAGAAGGTCAAAATTGAGAAATATGAAGATCCTAAGGATAAATAGGAAAAATCTGATGTTGCCCCTCCTGCGGCCACAAAAACAATTGATCTTATAGCTCCTCTAGAGTGTAAGGTAATTCCCAAGAGGAAGAAAGAAATTAGCACAAGTCATCCATCCTTACGAGCAACAAGAAGTAGGAAGAATACTCAAGCACCTCTAGAGGTAGGTTTCAGACCTAGTCTTAAAGTGTTGAGTACAAGGATTGTTGATGAAGGAAGATTGGATTATATAGGAAGTTTTTATGAAAAATATAGTGAAATTGAAAAGTTAGAGATTCATGGCATGATCATAAAACATATGATGAAGTTCAAAAAGATAGTCTTGGAACTGAAAATAGTTATCCCGGATAGTGTTTGGAATATTCTAGAATCCTTGAAGAGACAGGCCATTGAGGAGGATCTAAGAATAAGAGAAAAGATTCTAGATGAAACCCTTCTTGTGTGTTCTTTACAAGAGAAAACACTATTACTAGATCTAGTGAAGCTGCATCTAAGAACAAAGTTAAGAACATTGCACATAATGGATAAGAATTTTGAGTTGACAACAAAAGAGACACAAAAAGCCTTTGAGAAAGTTTTTCTAAATAGGCACATGTACCCACCTACCGCACCCATAGCTCAGGTGCCCATAAAGGTATCCAAGGAGTCAGAGACCACAAATACACCATTTATAGGTCCTCGAGATTTAGCACCTATAGTTGAGATTCCTGGAGAGGTAGAAAAGTATGTGCCCTTGACAGAGACACCAAAGGACAACACTATCATTATTGATAATGTAAAAATTACTATGGCGGCCACAGACATTGATTTGGACAAGTTTGAAGAAGCATGTGTAAGAACACAAGAGGTTGAAACTCTATGTGGTAACACTCCTCCCAATCCACAAGAAGAAGTATTGATTGAGGACATAACAGATGAAAAAGAAGAAAAAGAGATAGAAAAAGAAACAAAGAAAGAGGAAGAAAAGATAGAAGAAAAGAAAGGAGAAGAAGAGGTAAAAGGAAGTGAACCAATAAATAAGCCATATGTTGAAATGAAAATCAGAGTAAAGAAAGAAGTAATGGATAGCACTCCTATCACTCCATTACCTTCTATATCATTATTATCAAGCTTGACACCAGACACCACTAGTTTGGATTCTTGGGGAGAAGAAAACTTGATCAAGATCATTGTCTTAGCCATGGAGAAAGCAGAGGAAAAATAGGTGATGAGGAACCCCTTATTTATTGAATCAGTCAACATATTAAATAGTTTATTACCTTTAGACAAGAAAGTGTCTAAGGTCAATACAATTGATGATGTTAGCCACATCCTTACAGCCTTCAAGACTAACTTCTCTAGCTTGGAGGAATCTGCATCCAAAGTAGCAGAGGAAAAATATATGAAGAAGAGGCTAAGTGAACTAGTTAGCAACTTTACACTTGACCTAAGCTCACTAAAGACTAGTCAAGCATCTTTGAAGGAGTTTGCAGGAAAGGGTAGGAAGATTATTGCTGACTGTATGAACCAGGATAAGTTGACCACTGATCTATACAAGAAGATCCAAGAGGCAGAAGCTACGATTGATAGCATAAGGAAATTAGTAGAAGATCCATCCATTGATGTGAACATGTGCAACAATGTATATCAGGGACAGATAGATAAAATAGAAAAATCTGAGAAGGAGATGTCCAAGATAAGGGCAAGGCAAACACAGCTAAGGAATGCTCTTGCACCCTCCCTAGATGTGCCTAATTATAATATCAAGGAGATTGATGCCACCATGGTGACATATGATCAAGGTCCTAGAATGGATTTGGAGAAGATGGAGAAACTAACATATGCCTTATGCACCCATCTCCAAACTGTCAATGCACTAATTACATTTTGGAAACAAGAGACTCAAAAGTTGCAGACAGCATATCTGGATGTCTTAACATTGTAAGTACTTGTAGAGATACAATTTTTGAAACACCTTTGTCATTAATGTCAAAGGGGGACTATTGTATAGAATATGGAGTCATATATGTAAAGAAGATGTACAGTAAAAAGGGAGATATAAGTTAGAGTATGATAAAGAGTTTTGTGTATAAGGGTACAGATAGTTACTTTTCCATGTTCCTTTGTTACCATCAATGACAAAGGGGGATATTGTTGGCAAGTTGACTATACTATTGTATATGACTAGATATAGTATTTTCATTATGGAAAAAAAGTTATATAGTGTTTTGGATTCAGCGCACATCATCAGAAGATCAATATTTGGCTAAGTACAAAAGATTGGACAGTCAACAGAGCATCAGCGCACGTGCGTATGACTGAGTTATGGTATGCACCCTAGAAGATAAGATGGTAAGAGTATATTCATGCTTATTCTAAGAGAACATGATCAGAAGATTCAGTATGCCAAAGATATAGACAGTTGAAGCTACACATAGAGTGAATGCCGAAACAAAATAGTGAATGCCAGAAAAAAATAGTGTATGCAGCCGACTATTGGTAATTTGATTAGTGACTATAATATTGCTTTGTAAAGGCTATGCACCTATTGTATTTAAGTTGTAGACATGTAATTATGTTTGTTTATAAATACGCTTGAGCCAATTCAATTGGAAGCATTATACGTAATCGGTTATAGGATGACCTAGTTAATTATTTTGGTAGTGCATATAAATATGAGATGTGCCCTATGTAATAAGTATGGAAGTTTTTATAGAGTTGAGATAAGTAGAGTAGAAGTGTGTGAAGATTTGATAAGATGTATTAGAGATTTGCAAGAGGTCAAAGCATCAATGCAACATAGGAATTGATCTGACAAGTAGTGTTACAACACCAGTTCATCCAGTAGATATAGTGTGTATCTGAGATCAGAAGGTTGTAGCCTTCACCACTTGAGCAGTGAGCTCTAGGATAGTGTGTCCCCACCCCTAATAGGATTAATTATAAAAGACTCCTATCAAGGTCTGACCCTTGACAAGGTTAGTGTACTAAATGCATTGTAAAGACAACTCCTAACAGGGTTAAGGATCTTCTAACAAGGATCTTAAAACACTAATGCAGATTATTAGTGGGTGTCAATTCCTACAATGATTTTTACCTATTTGGGTTTCCCCGTAACCGTATTGGTGTTATGTGTTGAGTTCATGTTTCTTGTTTATGTTAATGTTCATTTTAGTAATTAAGCATTCAAGTTGAGTTTCAAGAGTAAAAGTTTAAAGTTAAAATATAGTGAACACTGATTCACCCCCCCCCCCCTCTCAGTGTTCCCATTCCTAACAATGACAAGATCAAAAGAAAAGAGTTCCACAGCTAATGAAGAGGTATGTTTACTTTCATAGATTAAACCCTTAAGTGTTAAAGATGCATGTAATGATTTAGCTTGGCATGAAGAAATGAAAGAAGAGCTAGATCGAATAAATAAGAATGATACATGGGAACTGGTCCCTAGGCCTAGTGATAAGAATGTGATTGGAACCAAGTGGAAATTCAGAAATAAGATGAATAAAGATGGTACAGTAGTGAGAAACAAATCAAGACTAGTATGTAAAGGATATGCACAAAGAGAAGGTATTTACTATTCAGATACATTTTCCCCTATAAGTAGATTGGAAGCCATAAAGTTGTTTCTAGCCTATGCCACATTCAAAAACTTCAAAGTATATCAGATGGATGTCAAATCAGCATTCGTGAATGGAGAGTTGAAGGAAGAAGTATACATAGAACAGCTTGAAGGATTTACATTATTAGATAGACCTGATATGGTATGCAAATTGAAGAAATCCCTTTATGGACTTGAGAAGGCCCCTAGAGCATGGTATGAAAGACTTGATGGATACCTAACTAAGATTGGATTCAAGAAAGGAGTAGAAGATTGTAAATTATTCATAAGAGAGACACCTGATGGACTATTGTTGATTGCTATATTTGTTGATGACATTATCTTTGGTGGTAATGACAAAGTAAGTGTTAAATTTGCTAAGGAAATGCAAAGTGAATTTGAAATGAGCATGATTGGACCTATCAAGTATTTTTGGGACTGAATGTACAGCAGATAGACAAAGGTATTTTCATTAATCAGTCTAGGTATGTGAAAGAGATATTGAACAAATTCAAGATGGATGATTGAAAACTAGTAAGTACCCCTATGATAATAGGATGAAAGCTTTCAAAAGAAGATGATTCGGCAATAGTAGACATAACCTTGTATAAGTCTATGATTGGTAAACTAATCTATCTTACTCAATCTAGACCTGATATTGCCAATGCAGTTGGTATAGTTTGAAGATTTTCAATAGATCCTAAACAAAGTCATCTCATGGTAGTAAATAGGATATGAAAATACTTGAAAGGAACTATAGACTATGGTTTATGGTATCCTAATATGGAAAATGTATAACTTCATGTATATATAGATGCAGATTAGGTAGGATGCATGGATGATAGAAAGAGTACCTCAGGAGGAGCAGTATTTATTGGAGATAGACTTGTTACTTGGACAAGTAAGAAGAAAAATTGTATTTCTAAGTCCACAAAAAAAGTTGAGTATCTTGCAGTAGCATTAAATTGCTCTACAATTGTATGGATCAAGTAGATGATAAAAGATTTTGTTAGTCAGAATGATTATCCTATTTTTATTCATTGTGATAAAACTAGCACTATCAATATATCAAAGAACCCTATGATGCATGCAAAGACAAAACACATAGAGATAAAGTATCACTTCCTAAGAGAGAAAGTTGCAGAGAAAGTTGCAGAGAAAGAAGTAAAGTTGGACTATGTGAGTACAAAATATCAGCTAGCAGACATATTCAAAAATTCTTTACCTAAGGATACATTTGAGTATCTCAGGGAGAAGCTAGGAGTAATTCCCTTCCCTAAATTTGATTAGAGTCAGCAAGAGTGAATCAGTCATCAATGACTGATGAATGGTTGACTACTCTACTTTAGGAGTAGTACTGGTGCTTAATTGATTGGCGCTCTTTTCTATTGATGTCAAAGGGGGAGTAAGTATATAGTCATCAAAAACAAAATAGTAAGATGAAGGATTCATCCTTGAAGAAGTTTTGTTGAGGAAATAGAGAATATTATAAAAGAATTGTAGAAAGGAGGAGTGAGTATTTAGCAAGAAGAAAAAAAACAATAAGAGATGGAGGATTCATCCTTGGGGAAGTTTTGTTGAGGAAATGGAGAGTGTTATAAAAGAATGGCTCATTGGGATTGATGGTGTTTTTCATTCCATATGTTGTCATCAACGCCAAAGGGGGAGATTGTTGGAGAGTTGCCAACAAGCCAGTGCTAACTATATGTTTGTCATTGATGACAACATATGGTAATTAGCATGCATGAAAGCTTTATGGAGAGAGCTTTGAGTATATGTTGCCCAGATATTTTATTAGCGTGATATCATAAGTGCAAAGGTTGATTCTAAGTAAAGACAGTTATACAGTTGACTATTTTAGTAAGTATTCCTAACAGGTCTTGGGAAGAGTTTCATATGTGATTTGCATTATAGCTGTGGTGGAGCCTTGTGCATTTACATTTGTGTTTTAGACATGTTAGAGAAGCTATGTTCATGGATGTAGCGTTTGATATGTAGTACGGGTTGAGTTATAAAGTCTCCAGTTGCCAGTCACAATTTGCTGAGTTTATCTAACAGAGCCGACATTGTTTTAATTGTTGTAGTAGTTGCACCTATCAGTTTAATATGCATTCTTGGATTATTATTTGTAGAAGAGTTAATAATGTTTGGTTAAGAGTGCATGATGTAATTCAGCATGAGAAGAAAGATTCAGTTAATTTGGTGGAGCCGACAGTGTGAAGTGATGCATCTATTCATATAGAGTTGAGCGGTCCTAATTTGTGTTGCGTTCTTAGTAGAGCCTACTGAGATGTTATTGGAGAGTTGAATTTTTTCTCCAATATGATTTCAATATGGTTCTAATAGGATGACTTGATTATATCAGTTAGAGAAAGATATTTATAAGTAGTCATTGGTGATTGCTAGTCATGGCAGTGAGTAGAAAGAAAAGAAGTAGAGAAGAAGTTGAAAAGTATTGTGCCATCAAAAGAAGGTCTATGTGACAAAGAAGAAAGTGTATGCTACTCATTGGAACTGATCAAGATAGAAGGTCTATCTCACAATTCACCAAGATCTAGATATAGTGTATCTGTTAAACAAAAGGTTGCAACCGTCACCCCTTTGAGAAGTGAGCTCTCGAATAGTGTGTCCTCACCCCTAATAGGGTTAATTATAAAAGTCTCCTAACAGAATCTGACCCTTGACTAGGTCACTATACTTATTGCATTGTAAAGATCAACTCCTAACAAGCTTGTAAGATCTTCTAACAAGGATCATTATACACTAGTGCAGTTTTAGTGGGTGTCGATTCCCACTGAGGTTTTTACCTATTTGGGTTTCCCCATAACCAAAATTGTGTTCATGTGTAATTGTGTTTATGCTTAATGTTATTTTTTTCTTTATTGTATAAAGAATTGAATCTTGTATATAACTGATTCACCCCCCCCCCCTCTCAATTATCTCTTGGGACTATTCCTAATAATTCTTGGGTTATGTAAATCGTGTTGACTTTATTAATTGATTATATGGAGAATTTAATGCATGGTAAATCATTTTATTATGATATCAATGAGGAGATTGAAGATGTTTCTATAATAATATATGAATGACTTAAATGTTGGAAGGATCCATTGGATCTAGCCTAACCTAAGATCTACGGAGGAGATTAAGAGGCAAAAGACATATCTACCTATCTGGAGAGGTATAAAGGAAACCTAATGGTGAGGTTATAGAATATGTTGGTGATGTTGATGTTATTGACTAATAAGTTTAAGCAGAATGTTGAAGGTGAAGATTAGAGTTGTGATTTCTTCAAGTGAATTCTGAGCAGATCAGAGATGGAGATGGAAATGATACTCAATCAGTAAATTAGCATATATGTGTGAATTGGATCTGATATCTACAAAGTGAGTTGAATGTTTTATAGATCAGAAACTACTGCTACTTTCCAACCATTGTAACAGTCAAAATCCTTTAATCAAGTTTGACCTAACAGTCATTGATAAATCCTTTAATCAAGGTGGCATTCTAATAGAATGTACTCAAGTCCTCTGACCAGGCCACTCCTAATAGGGTGATTGAAATTATTTAATAGGGTCACACCTAATAGTGTGTTTTTAAACCTTTAACAAGGTTGGCTTTTGACCGAGCTCACTTCAGAAGAGTGAAAATATCAGTAACATGTTACAAAGTGGTTTTGCCCAAATTGGGTTTCCACTATAAATCATGGTGTCATACTTATTTGAATGTTTTGTTATGAATATTTTGATATTCTACAAGTTAAATACTATTGGACAATGGACTGCATGTTATATATTTTTCTAATATATGTTCTTTAGAGACTGAGTTGAGTTGATGAATAGATCTGAGTTTTTTGAAGTGTTTGAATGTTCAATTGGTACATCTTGACCTGAGAACAACTAATCACCCCCCCTCTATTGTTCTAAGTCATATTAACACATACATCAATAGAAATCCCTCAAATCTAATAACTCCTAAACCTAAGTGAGATGCCTTACAAATTACCCTCTCATTTACATACATTGTCATTAGATTCTTCCATACGCTATGAAGTCTTAGAGGTCTCCCTTAAGACTTATTCTTCCCTTGAAATAAGCTCAAGCTTAACCCCCACTATTTACCTTTTAAATGATCTGATAAAAATGCCTTATAGATTTAACACATGCAAAATTCAAGAATCATACATGAAGACAACAGATACATAAAGGAGTTGCAGTCTATTTTTATTGATATTTCTTTGTATTGATCAATATATTCTAAGACAATAATTCTTTAGACCAAGAAACAAATGCCAGAGGCTCTCTCTACTCAAATTTTTCACCCCCTCCAAATGAAGGAGAAGAAGAAAAGATAAAGGAAAAAAAAACAAAGCCAGTTACACAAACTGACAGCTGCCAATCTTCACAAATACTTCTCCCTCCAAATTTATAATTTTGCTTCTCATAAGTGATTTGATTATGCTCAAACTAAGAATGCTCCATGAATATTCAGTCCATTTTTAAATAAAATACCTTTAACAAACCATGGAGAGAACTATACAAAAATTTAATTAACATCTTCCTCTTTAAATCTGCATATTTTGGCCTTTTTCCTGCATATTAAGCCTAGAACACACCAAAATTTGACAAGTGTCATTGGTTGGTCACGTGCCCAAACTAACTTATGGTTGACCACCAAATCTAGAGATCATGTGAATATCATACCTCTCATAATCTCTGAATGCATCTCTTAACTGCAGTTACATATGGTGACCACACGACTAAAGTATTCACTGAATTGTGGAATGTTTCTTCACTAACCACTGGCATTCTACAATCACATGACTAACTGCATGCTGAATCACTTGATTTTAACTCCTTAACCATTGGGATCCAATGATTATATGACTGAGTGTTCGCGCAATCTCATGATGTTTCCTTCTTTACCGCCAAGATCTCGTGACTAACCACCCTCTGAGTCCCTAAATGTTTTCTTAAATTATCAGTTTATTATGCGAATGTATGACAAGCCACCACGTGTCCAATTTCACTCTAGTTATCTACCAGCTATAATACAAAATTTTGAAGTCTTCATCCATCAGCACTCTTCTTGAGGTAGTCTTATGTGTGCACGCCCACGAAGCCTCCAACTCTTTCTTCTATTTATCTTATGAGCACACTATCTTATAAACACATGAAATATCCAAATTTTAGCTAATGTGGGACTAGATCCCTGAGCATTTGAAATATTTTGATTAAAATTTTGTTCTTAAGTGCCGAACTGGCATGCATTCAAATCAGGGCCCACGCAAGTTCAAGAGGCCTCACTTGGCTCTTCTCACTTCCCTTTACCATATACTTGAGCATTTTTGGTTTTAAATATCTTTAATGATTGAAATAGGGTGCATGTGGGATAAACCCGCATGCACATCCATTTTACTATATCTCACTTCTCATAGCCTGTATTCATGCTTTCATTATTTGGTCGCTTCCCTTGATCACTCACCATGTTTTGTTTTATCTACAGGTGCTAGAGTGCAAGTGCATGTTCTTCTACTTTGGTTCCTTCTCTCATAAACTTCATGCACCCAGCAAACTTCATTGTTTGGATGATGGTGCTTGGTGTGTTTCTGGTACGCACCCCTTCATTCTTTAGTATTTTGCCTCTTACTTTGACTGGTATTTCATGTTTGGAATAGATGCACCCCATCTAAGCAGTGCGCACCAGCCAATTCCCTTGTAGTAGTCTTGCTTAGAATGTGTGTGACTCCTTTTTCTAATACACTAACCTTCAAAAAAATTTCTTTATTAGTGTGCACATCTCTTGTTTCACACACATCTTCCTTTGGTTTTGTTCTAGCTATAGGCATTAAAACTAATGCGCACCTCCCAAAGAGAGCATGCACCCCTGACTTTTGCAAATATTGGGAGCACACACACACTCCTCCTTAAGGCATGCACACACCTTACTAATGCACACATCTAATTTTCCAAGTGCATAGCACTTTGGGTACCAAGTGCATTCAGTCCTCCTCTTCAATGGTATGTACATACTTGGACATTTTGGTATGCAGAGCATAGGTGTGCTACCTATTAATAAGGTATGCACACTAGTGAATAAACTCACGCACCTTCTCTATCAAATGCATAGCCTCCCCTATCTTGTTTCCTTATCTAATTCATTCAAAGTTTCAAGGAGAAGATCCTCATTTTCAAGTTCCACAAAACATTCCATATTATTTCTTGATCTAGGTCTTATTTTTTGTCTTTAGATGCGACTGCAAATTTGTTCTTGGATTTCAAAAATCACTTGACTCAGATTTCCATTGATTGGTTTTTTGGCCACCAATTCTTCCACAACAAAGGGATATTCTCTTACGTGGTTCCCAAACTCATTGCACATTCAATAAGGTTTCTCACTTGCTTTAGGACATTTATTTCAAAACTTGTGAGAGCATTAATAGAACATGCATTCCAACTAGGGCATTGATAGGAATCTCTATTGTAGGTAATGTGCCAATCTATTTTCAAAATCTCAGCATGCTTGGAAAACAAGGGGCTTTCCCAAAAGATTATTTTATTTTTTGCTTGGTCTTGCAGAGTAGCAAACATATTGTTTAATCCGCATAGCTAAATTTAAAGAAATCTACATTAACCCATGAATGAGGAATAATGTATCTAAGAGAACTGTAGGTTCTTACTTTTAAGATAACACTTCAAAACAAAAGGCATGCTCTTCTCAACTTTCTATATGGTAAGTTCAATACTTTGGAAATATAGCATTTTCAACATTCTAAGGAAATATGGTATGCTTAATGTGTTTGAAATAGTGTACACAACACCTCACATAACATAGCATGCTCATCACTTGAACAAATGAGTGCGTGCAACATCTCTAAAGGAAATGGCAAAGCATACATTGAAAAAAATATAGTACTAACTCAAATTTGTGTACAAAAGAGCATTAACCTAGAAGATATGTCAATGGATTAACATTATACATTCCATTTTTTACCTTGTACTCATCCAAAATAAAATCCCTTAATGAGAGCAAACCATAGTGCATCGGAAATTTCAAACACACCATTTATTTTTCACATCTCTGCAATATTGTCCATCAACATAAGTGGCCTTTGGAAGTGGCTTCAAAAACTGACTAAGAGACCTCACAGGAACATACCATCTGAGACTCACACTCATTTCCATCATTTAAGCACACATGCTAGAGGAATTTGCATAGAAATAAAATGGCTTCAAGCTATCACTGATCAAACATAGTCTTTCACAAAATTGATTTTGTCCACACTGTCAATCTATACAAACCACCTTCCAAACTGGCTTTGAAAACTTTCAAATTGAAACCCTCATGAACTAGATTCTTGAATACTGATTCACTCCCAGTCAAGATGAATGAACCCACAATTAATCCACCTAGAAGATCACATGGTTAGATGCAATAAAAGGCCAAAGTCAGCACATTAGAAACATTCTAGAATAAAACAGTGAAATATGCAAAAATTTGATTTAGAATTAGCTTAGGAAAGTGACCAAATGGATTGGTCAAGGTCCATAAATTTTTAGGGTAGGTCACTTCTAGGTCTATAATGCAAGACAACTTTCAATTATAGTTGACCTTGAACTAAGTACAAACAGGGAGACCTCAAAGTAGGTGATTTAGAAATCTGGATTCTGCACATTCAGTGAATCTTAACTGCAAATTGGATGGCTCTGGAAAATAGGTCAAACGGGCACATGGGGGGCTAAAACTAGTCATGGAGACTAACTCACATTCCTTTAATGAGATGCAACAACCCTCATGCTAAGACTATTCACTGGTCATAAGATACAATCCTCTAAAATGGGCAACTTTATGAAATTTTGGAAAGACATGCTGATTTTCAGAAACACCTCTAAAAGGCTACTTCCTAAACATGTCAGAACTGAAATCTAGGACCTCAAACCTATTACATATTCCAAATTATAGGTGATAAACACCTTTCCCAAGTAATTCTTCACAAAAATCAACAAGTCCTCTTCTCCAAGTATCCAAACTAGGCTTTCCACGATGATTTTCAAGGGCACAAATTTTACACTTGAAAAAATTTTAAAATATGGGCTCAAAATCAACCTTGGATTTTGAGCTCCAACAATGGCTTTGATTGTAGATGCTTGATCACAAGGTCATGGAAAGAATCCAAATCTCTATGTTGAGTAGACCAACAAAACTTATCCTCCTTATTACTCCAATATTTTTCTTTAAAATGGTTCCTTATTGAAAACACCAACACCACTGTACAAGATATACATAAGATATACAAGCAGTTTCAAAACACCTAAGAAACCTTAGCATTTACCTCTGTCAAAAACTTAGTTTTTGTTTTCAAACTCAACCATCAATCTGAAACTACCATTATATACATGATGATAGAATACACCTTTGAGAATAGGCTACAGAATAACTTCAAATTCAAAATCACCTATGCCTTCCCTTTTATGTCCCCTAACAAACTCACTTTTCAAAAAACATGTAACATCAAAATCATCATAAACTAAAACAAATGAAAGGGGACAAACAAGTGATACTTTCTCTTCTTAGCTGCAAACATCCGGCTCATCTTCAATGCACACTTACATATCAAAATAAAAGAAACCATATTCATATTCATTTAGTTCATCCAAGGAAACTAAAACATCCTCATGCATCAAACCATTTAGATTTATCAAATATGACTTTTCTTGACAAATCACAATTTTATCGGCACAAGGATGATTCACACAATCAACACCATAAATCAAATCATCTTCACTATCCTCAATGCTTGGTGGTAGAAGAATTAAACTATTATTATGTAATGTATTCTCATCAAGTAAACAACACTCATCTTGCATTACCTTTCCTCCAACTGACTACCTTGGATATGGAAATTCAAACTCAACCATATTTAAAATATCAATTTCAGAAAATGAGCTACCCTCAACAAATTCCATTTCCTGGGTACATTCTTTGAACAATGGATTAGAAACTACATGGAATTATTTCTCATAATCATTTAAACAAAGAGCAGGCTGGTTTAAATCATTGTCTTCACCAAATAGTATATTAGTAATCTCACAAGGCATATCATCACACCCATCCTCACATACATCTTCAGCATAAAAACAAAATTCAGAACCTAAATCAAAGCATGAATCACCACTTTTGTTATCATCACATGAAAAATCAGTATCACAACTAATCATATTATATTCACAAGTGTGAGACAAGGAACTCCACCATTTGTCTTCAGTCTTCAAGACTTTACATTCAACTTCATTACCATTGGAACACATAGAAGACTGAGAAGAATGAACATCTGCAGTGTGAGAAACCTTGTGATAGGGCATCAGGAAAAAAAATCACCCTCAACTCTATCCATGTTTCCACAAACTTTCTATTACAATTGCAGCATTAGTGACAAATGTTCCTCATCCATGGATTCATCACAATCACCATTTCTCTCAACATTTATATCAACACTAGTTGGTGGGAAGCCACTTTCATAATTATCATCACTGTACTTGTGTAAATCATCCAAAAGGAAGAGTGTATTTTTAATAATCTGGAAATGGTCATTACCTTCATTAGCTGAAAAAGATTCAAAATCTTCATCAATTATATCTTTAGCAATAACCTTATCTAGCCTATATAAATACACACCAGCATTGTCAATTTCTTGTGTATCAATATTACTTTTCGTTGGAGTGCAACATTCCCCTTTCTCCATTTGTTCTCCAAACTGCAAAGGAATCACTCCTACAACATTTTTTCTACTTTCACATACAATATTTTGATCAATGCAATTAGCAGGGGAATGAAAGTACTGATGCTTCTCACTTTTTTCCTGATCATTCACTCTATTCTAAAAATATGAACCAACAGAAGCACACCTTCTTATAACTCCATATTTTAGATTGCACTCAATATCCAATGCAATTTAAAAGCCTGATATAGACTTTGTGGTTTTTTATCCCTTAGCAAAAAACCCATATTTTGGCCAAATGCATCCAAATAAATAATCAAATATATCTGATCATGGGGCCTATAATTTTTAGGGATATCCATCAATGTCCTAGCAAATATTCTATTAAACTTTGGAATTAACTCACCTTCTTCAATCTGAATCTCCATCAATCTATCTAACATTAATTTTACATCTACCCACCCATCAAAAATCTCAATGAAGGATGAACTTAGCTCATCCCTTGAAGAAATCAAAGCTGCAGGAAAAAATGAGAACCAATCTCTTTCATCTCCTTCCAGAGTCTGCACAAACAACCTCATCCATAAATCTTCATGGCAGATATCAAAATCACACATCAGATCAGCAAAAGCTTGCACATGCATTTTTGCTAACTGGGACTGGTTCCTATCAAATTTTAGCATATATCTTTTGATTCTATCAGGAATCTCATTAGGGAAACCATGTATGCCATCATAACAAAATGGCACATATCTTTTGATAAAAGAAATCCTATGAACATCCATTACTGGCTGCAACCTTTGTGCATATACACTTCATACTTTTCAACACCAGTAATAGGAAATCTATACACTTGTAAATAACCTTCTCTTATCACTTAATTATTCTGACATACTTCACACATATATGATTTAACTCAAAATATAATCCAAAAGTATGTAGTTTCACTCATCCATCCTTTCTTCAATGACAAAACCATTTGATAAGGACCATGCAAATACACAAAATACTGAATGGAGAATACCTGGAATGTTTTTATTGTTGTTCACTTCATATCTAGCTAAAATTTGAAATAAAGCTTCACATCTTAGGTTCATTCTGACATAGAGTTGTCACCTCCTTACAGAGGACAAAAATTCACTCACTGATATTTAACTAAAATATCACCAGATTCTAGGCACTCCTCACAGCAGAGTCACATATATCTTTAATTTTTAATCAACAATGAATTCCAGGCAATACACTTTCAGATTTGAAAACAATTTTCAGATTTTTACACTTCTAAGACTCTTCCCCAAACTGAATATGGCAAGACTCCAGGATACTCTTGATGGTAACCTTACTTCATCCCTAGTATAGTCACCAATTTGTTAGCTCTTAAAGTTACAAATGATGAATACCAATCAGAAAACTCTGGTACATGACCCTACAGACCCAAAATATGCATCTAGCAACATCAAATACTATGGTACTTGCTAAGGATTTTGATCCTTCTTTGAATTTAAGCTTCAGGCTCAGGCGGGTGTACCTTTTAGATTCTATTCTTTAAAGAATAACAATAGTTATCTATGTACTTGACACAGATATAAACATATAACTCTTTCAACATAAACTTTTAAATAAACCGTTATGTGATTGTGTTGATGGTGAAAATATGGATCAAGCGAGGACCAATGCCAAATCCTACAGCAAAGAGTCAAAGAACATACATCAACATAAATCCCTTAAATCTAATAACTCCAAAACCCAAGTGAGATGCCTTACAAATCACCCTCTCATTTACATACACTATCATCAGATTCTTGCATAAGCTATGAATTCTTAGAGATCTCCCTTAAGACTTATTCTTCCCTTGAAAGAATCTCAAGCTTAACCCCCACTATTTACCTTGTAAATGATGTGATAAAAATGCCTCACAGATTTAACATATGAAAAACTCAAGAATCATGCATGAAGACAACAGATACATAAAGGAGTTTCAATCTATTTTTATTGATATTTCTTTGTATCAGTACATTCTAAGACAAGAATTCTTCAAACCAAGACACAGATGCCAGAGGCTCTCTCTACTCATATTTTTTACCCCCTCCAAACAAAGGAGAAGAAGAAAAGATAAGCAAAAAAAATAAAGCCAGTTACACAAACTGACAGCTGCCAATCTTCACAAATACTTTTCCCTCCAAATTTTCATCTTTTCTTCTCAGAAGTGATTTGATTCTACTCAAAATGAGAATGCTCTATGAGTATTCAATCCTTTTTAAAACAAAATACCTTTTACAAACCATGGAGAGAACAATACAAATACTTAAATTAACATCTTCCTCTTTAAATCTGCATTTTGTTGCCTTTTTCCTACATATTAAGCCCAAAACACACCAGAATTTGACAAGTGTCACTGGTTAGTTGCTTGCTCAAACTAACTCAGGGTTGACCACTTGATCTAGGGATCACACGAATAGCATACCTCTCATAATCTCTGAATGCATCTCTTAACTGTAGTTACATCTACCGACCACATGACTAAAGCATTCATTGAATTGCAGAATGTTTCTTCACTAACCGCTAGCATTTTGTGATCACATGACTAATCACACACTGAATCACTTGATTTTAACTCCTTAACCATTGGAATCCATCGATTACGTGACTGAGTGTTCACACAATCTTGTGATGTTTCCTTCTTAACTGCTAAGATCTCGTGACTGTGTGACTAACCGCCTGCTGATTCCCTGAATGTTTTCTTAAACCGTCAGTTTATTTCATGAATGTGTGACAAGCTGCCACACATCCACTTTTGCTCTAGTTATCTACCTTTTGTCCTGCAAAATTTTGAAGTCTTCATTTGCTGGCATGCTTCTTGAGGCAATCTTATGCTCACATGCCCATGAAGCCTCTAGCTCTTTCTTCTATTTACCTTATGAGCACATAAAATATCCAAATTTTAGCCAATGTGGGACTAAATCCCTGAGCATTTGAAACATTCCTATTAAAATTTTGTCCTTAAGTGCCCAGCTGGCACACATTAAAATCAGGGGCCATGCAAGTTCAAGAGGCCTCACTTGCCTCTTCTCACTTCACTTTACCACATACTTGAGCACTTTTGGGTTTAAATGTCTTTAAAGACCAGAATGGGGTGCATGTGGGATAAACCCACATGAAAACCCATTTTACTATATCTCACTTTTCATTATTTGCCTGCTTCCCTTGCTCACTCACCATGTTTTGTTTTATTTGCAGGTGCTGGAGTGCAAGTGCACGCTCTTCTACTTTGGTTCCTCCTCTTGTAAACTTTATGCACCCAACCAACTTCATTGTTTGGATGATGGTGCTTGGTGTGCTATTAGCACACACCCCTTCATTCTTTGGTATTCTACCTCTTACTTTGACTATCATTTCATGTTGGAATGTATGTACCCCATCTAAGCATTACGCACCAAAAAATTCCCTTGTAGTAGTCTTGCTTAGAATGTGTGTGACTCCTTTGTCTGATAGGTTGACCCTCAAACACTTTTCTTTATTGGTGTGCACATCTCTTGTTTCACACGCATCTTCCTTTGGTTTTTTTTTAGCTATAGGCATTAAAACTAATGTGCACCTCCCAAAGAGAGCACGCACCCCTGCCTTTTGCAAATGTTGGCAACATGCACACACTCCTCCTTAAGGCACGCACACACCTTACTAATGTTCACATCTTATTTTCCAAGTGCATAGAACTTTGGGTACCAAGTGTGTGCAATCCTCCTCTTCAGTGGTGTGCACATACTTGGACATTTTGGTACACACAACATAGGTGTGCTACCTATTAATAATAAGGTGCGCACACCAATAAATAAACTCACGCACCTTCTCTATCAAATGCATAGCCTCCCCTATCTTGTTTCCTTATTTGATTCATTCAAAGTTTCAGGGATAAGCTCCTCATTTTCAAGAGCCACAAAACATTCCATATAATTTATTGATCTCGTTCTTATTTTCTATCTTTAGATGCGGCTGCAAATTCATTCTTGGCTTTTGAAAATCATTTGACTTAGATTTCCATTGATTGGTTTTTTGGCCACCAATTTGTGCACAATAAAGGGATATTATCTTACGTGGTGCACATACTCATGGCACATTCGACAAGGTTTCTCACTTGCTTGAGGACATTTATTTCAAAACTTGTGAGAGCATTAATAGAACATGCATTCCAACTAGGCCATTGATAGGGATCTCTATCATAGGTAATGTGCCAATCTATTTTCAAAAGCTCAGCATGCCTAGAAAACAAGGGGCTTTCCCAAAAGATTATTTTATTTTTTTCTTGGCCTAGAAGATAAATCTGCATTAACCCATGAATAAGGAATAATATAGAAGAGAACTATAGGCTCTTACTCTTAAGATAACACTTCAAAACAAAAGGCATGCTCTTCTCAACTTTCTATATTGTAAGTTCAATACTTTGGAAGTATAGCATTTTCAGCATTCTAAGGAAATATGGTACGCTTAATGTGTTTGAAATAGTGTACACAACACCTCACAAAACATAGCATGCTCATCACTTGAACAAATGAGTGTGTGCAACATCTCAAAAGGAAATAGAAAAGCATACACTAAAAAACATATAGTACTAACTCAAATTTGTGCACAAAAGATCATTAACCTAGAAGATACGTTATTGGATTAACATTCTGCATTCCATTTTTACCTCTTACTCATCCAAAATACAATTCCTTAATGAGAGAAAACCACAATGCATCAAAAATTTCAAACACACCATTCATTTTTCATATCTCTGCAATACTGTCCATCAACATAATTGGCCTCTGGAAGTGGCTTCAAAAACTAACTAAGAGACCCCACAGGAACATACCGTCTGAGACTCACACTCATTTCCATCATGTAAGCACACATGCTAGAGGAATTTGCAAAGAAATAAAATGGCTTCAAGATATCACTAATCAAACATAACCTTTCACAAAATTGATTTTGTCCACACAACCAATCTATACAAACCACCTTCAAAACTGGCTTTGAAAACTTGCCAACTGTAACCCTCATGAACCAGATTCTTGAATATTGATTAACTCCCATACAAGGTGAATGAATCCATAATTGATTCACCCAGAAGATCACATGGTTAGATGCAAAAAAATGCCAAAGTTAGCACATTAGAAACATTCTTGAATAAAATAGTGAAATATGCATCAATCTAATTTAGAATTGGCTTAGGAAAGTGACCAAATGGATTGGTCAAGGTTCATAATGTTAGGAATGGGAACACTAAGAGGGGGGGGTGAATCAGTGTTCAATACAATTTACTTTCTTATACTTAAAACTTAACTCAATATCTTAATTGTTGAACTAAATATCAAAGCATGTAAAGTAATCAACACAAAATTCATAACACCAAATATGGTTATGGGGAAACCTTGGCCAAAGGAAAAACCCCGGTGGGAATTAATACCCACTAATAAATGTACTTGTGTATTATGAACTTGTTAATGTTCCTTAGCCCTAATAGGAGCTATCATTACAATGCATTAAGTACATAGACCTTGTCAAGGGTTGGACCCTGTTAGGAGTCTTTTACAATTAACCCTATTAGGGGTGAGGACACACTATCCTAGAGCTCACTGCTCAAATGGTGAAGGCTACAACCTTCAAGTATCAAATACACACTATATCTATAATGGTGAACTACTACTATGACATTGCTTGTTTGATCAGTTCCTTATGTGCGTTGATGCTTTAACTTCTTGTAAAGCTCTATCTCATATTGACTACTCTTTGCATACTTATGCTTTTCTTTTCTCAACTCTATATCTCATGCCATACTTAAATACAAAGGTGCTTGTCTTATTTATATGCACAAACAAAACTATTCACCAAGTCAGCCTATAACTAATTACATACAATGCTTCCAAATGAATTGGCTCAAGTGTGTTTACATATATTGATATTAACATGTATATAACACAAATACAATAATTGCATAGCCTTTACAAAACAATATTATAACCACTAACTAGAATACTAACAGTCGGCTCCATGCTCTGTCCTATTCTGCCACTCACTGTCTATGTCACTTCAACTCATTGTATCTTCATCATACTGACTCATCTTATCTTGTGCTCTTAACCATAGCTTAATGACATATACAAAAGCTTATCTTCAAGGGTGCATACCAAAACTCGGTCATACACATGTGCACTGATGTTATGTTCCTCTGGTGCTTCACTAATTGTCCAGTCTTTCATACTTAGCCATTTTTTTGATCTTCTAAGTTATGCGTGACTCCAAAACTTCATATGACTTTGTTTCCATAATGACAACACTAAATCATAGTCATATATAATAGTATATTCAACTTTCCAACAATCTCCCCCTTTGTCATTAATGTCAACAAATAAATATGGTGAAGTTACTAAACTGTATCTCTTACACAAAAACTTCTAGCATATACTCTATCTTATATCTCCCTTGTACTATACACTCTACCCCCTTTTATATACACTACTCCATATTACTCTACTCCCCCTTTGCCATTAATGATGAAGGTGCTCAAAAAATACAACTCAAGGTACTTACACTGCGAGTACATCATGGTATGCATTCTGAAGGTTTCTAATTTCTTGCTGCCAAAATGCCTTCAGTGCATCTACTATTTAGAGATGGGCACATAGTGCATAGGTCAGTTTCTCCATCTTCTCAAAATCTATATTCAAACCTTGATCATATGTCACAATAGTGGCATCAATCTCCTTGATATTTCAATTCAGCACATTTAAAGAGGGTGCAAGTGCATGTCTCAACTGTGATTGCCTGGCTCTTATCTTAACCATTTCTTGTTCTGCCTTCTCAATCTTATCCAATTATCCTTGGTAGACATTATTACACATATTTATATTGGTGGAGGGATCTAGCACTAACTTTCTCACAGCTACCATCATGGATTCAACTTCCTGAATCTTCTTGGAAAGATCTTATGTAAGTTTGTATTTATCCATACAATCAGCTATTATCTTTCTTCCTTTAGTTGCAATCTCTTTCAACATAGATTGACCAACCTTTAGTGAACTGAGGTCAAGTGTGAAGTTTTCTATCATCTCATTCAATCTTTTCTTAAGGTATTTCTCTTTTTCTATCTTGGATGTTGATTCCTCAAGACTTGAGAAATTTTCTTTAAAGCATGTCATGATGGTGCTGACATCATCCACTGAATGTACACTAGACACTTTCTTGTCTACAGGAAGTAAGCTATTCAGAATGTTGACTGATTCAACAAACAATGGATTCATCATGACTTATTTCTCCTTTGCTTTCTCCATTGCTAGTACAATGATCTTGATTAGGTCTTCTTCTCCCCATGAGTCTAGACTTGTTGTTTCAAGAGTCAAACTTTACAACAATGACAATGATGGCTTGGGAGTGAGAGGTGTGATGTCCATAACTTCAGTCTTAACCTTTACATGCATTCCAATAGAGGGCTCATCATCAGGTTCATTTTCCTTTTCTTCTTCTTCTTTCTCCTCTTATTTCTCTTATTCTTCTTCTTTCTCCTCTTCTTCCTCTTTTTCTTCTTCTTTCTCCTCTTCTTTCTCTTTTTGTTCTTCTTTCTCCTCTTCCTCTTCTTGTCCAATTATGTCTTCAATGAGATCTTCTTCTTGCTACTTAGGTTAATTATCACCACATAGTACCTTGACATCTTCTGTGCTTACAAATGCTTCTTCAAATTTATCCAAGTCCTTATCTATTGTCTCCATTGATATTTCCACATTATGAATCATAATTGTGTCTTCCTTGGCTTCAGGCATAGGTGCAGAATCCTATGGACCTGTCATAGGTGCATTTGGAGTTTTAGCTACTTTTACTTTCTCAATGGGAACTTGGGTTGTAGGTGCCGATGAAGGATGCATGTGTTGTTCTAAAAATACCTTCTCAAATTAATTTTATGTTTCCTTAGCAACCAATTCATAATCCTTATTCATAATCTGTAAAGTTCTTAATTTGGTTCTAAGGTGAGGCTTCACCAAATTTAGCAATAATGATTTTTATTCAACTAAGAAAATAGGGAGGTTATCATCTAAGGTCTTTTCCCTTATTTTGAAATCTTCTTCAGTTGCTTGTCTTTTCAAAGAATCCATAATGTTTCATACATTATCTAGAATAACTATCTTGAGTTCCAGAACTATCTTTTTAAATTTGATCATGTGTATTATAATCATACCATGGATCTCAGATTTATCTATCTCATGATATCTATAATAGAACTTAGCTATTTGATCAATTATGCCTTCATCAACTACTCTTGATCTTAATACTTCTAGACTCGGTAAAAATCCTAACTTAGGAGGTGGTTGAATATTTCTTCCTCAGCTTCTTGTGGATCTTGAGGATGGATGGCTTGTGACTGTCAGCTTCTTCCTCTTAGGCAACTTACTTGGCTTAGGAGATGCTTGAGTGGACTCCATATCAACAATAGGAGTGGGTGCAGGAGTGTTTTCTTCCATTTTTATCTTTTTCTCCTTAGGGTCATCAGACTTCTCTATTTTCAATTCAGAAGAGGGTGCACTCTCAAGTTGCATAGCAATCTTGGCTTCCCATTCCTTATCTAGGTCAGCTTGAGTGACACCATGAATCTTTAGTATCTCAGAGGTGATCCTTCATGCTTTTCTATTGGTCACAGCACTGTTAAAGACTTCATCTACTTGTCTTGTCTTTTCCTCATAAGTTCCCCTTCTAGGCTCATTAGGATCCTTGGGTGCTAATAGTAGGACTTGTGCATATGCTTCTAGAATATTTTCTTCCACTTCATAACCAAGTGGATGGATCCCCTTAGCCCTAGGCTCTACAGCTTCCATGCATGTTATGTCTATCTCCAACATGAAACAAATGTTGTCCTTGTACTTTTTAACTATGCTCTTATGTATCCTATACCTTCTCTACATCTTTATTCTAAATTTCTTGATTTCCAATTCCATGTAGTCCTTCAAGGTACTCTTTGATGATGCCTTGAATGATATTTGAGGCATTGTGGGAACAGTCTTATCTAGGTAAAGATCTGACACTTTACTAACAATATGGAAATACATGTAAATGATCAATGATCCAAATCTAAACACTTTGGTCTTATCATGCTTGATAGTCCTGATATTTTCCATCACCTGTGCACGCAAGATCTCACACTAGTTGAAGTCTCCATTTTCTTTCACAATTCTGATGGCTGCTAAAATAGTGGCTGCGGACACACTATTTACCCTATTTGCATGCTGGAATTTGTAACCAAGTATCATAGACATTAGTTTTATATCTTTCTCTTCTATAGGCTCAATTTTCATCTCCCTCTTATCACTATGTGACTTACAAGCCTGCTCCATTGGTTTTTTGACATCCTTACCAACAGGAAGAATGATGCCTATCTTAGATAATCCTGTCATCTCATAAATGAGATCTGAAGTGATGCAAACTAGAACTTCTCCTATCCAAAATAGGTCATCATGAATTCTTCTCAATAATATCTTAATCCATTCTGATTCATAGAATTCATGTTCTATTGCATACTCAATTCTAGGATGGTTTTCAAGGTGTGTGGACTCATCCATGAATGTTTTTTCTAGATTTATCATCGTGGTTTCTATGTGCAACCTGATTCTATCTACTCCAACATGTTCCTTCTTGCAATAAATATATGTGTGTATGTCCTCTACATGCGTAACTCCCATCAGAGTCCTAGAGAATGCTCCTTCCAAATCATCTAGGGTTGACTTAAATGGATGCCTCTTAAATACATATATTTTCCTTTCTGCAACATCAAATACAACATTAGTGGCCATAACTTACTTGATCACGCTTATATAGGTTTCCAAATGAATTTTGAACTGTCATGACTGATCTAGGGTTTTGCAACAAAATTTCAAGCTTCTTCACTGATAAACCAACTGCAATCACTCAACACAAACTGCTTAAATCTCTTATGCTCTCCAAAGGCTTGAACTTGATTGCAAATGTGTGAATAATGGATCTTTGGTGACTTTAAAACAAATTTCTTCCATTAATGCTTGTCATGCAAACACTAAATGCAACAGATAATTATGTTCTTTGTCTCTACTATCAATCAGGTACTACGCTCTTGCATACTTCATCAACTAGTGTCCAAACTGTTATAACCAAAGGCACATACTCTGAAGGTGAGTATACCAGCTGTGTAGGGGTCTAGAGATAATCTAGCTCCCCCTATGACCATGAAGTTCATTTAACCATAAATAGGAGGTGTGTCCATTGCAAATGCATCCTCAACTATTTCACCAACATTATCTATCTTTTCTTCCTTCCAAATCAAGCTCACATTTGTTCTATCTTTCACGAACTTGACTTCTCCAAATTCATCCAGAATTAAATTTTGTGACTTATTAGGGCTTTCTTGTCTTTGTGCTTTTGATCTGAAAAAATTTGAGATGTGTCCAACTTTGTTACAAGAGTGAGAAATAATCAAAGGCCTTATATTCCTTGGTGTATTGATGTGAGTTACCAATTTTCATTGCCTAGATGTATGAAAATTATAATTACATATCTGACATGTAATGTTCTGAGGACTTTTAAAATTTTGTTGAGGATGATTTCTCTGACTTTATTGATTCTGATTTCTTTGATTTGATCTACAATTCATAGCTCTATGACCAAACTTATTGCATGAATAATAGTAGCCATTGAAAGGTCTTACCTCTTTACAATCTCTTGTTGTGTGTCCATGCTTGTTACAGGCATAAAAAGTTTTGTTTACTAGCTTGTGCTCATCTTTACATGGTTCTACTTTAGCTTATTTAGGTTCTTCAAGATATTTTATTGTATCTCGCATAGCATCAATCTGAACTTGGGCTTTATTGAATCCAATACTAGTGGTATCTCCCTCTATCTTTCGAGCTTACAACTATGACTCTAATAGATCCTTGCTTATGTGAAAATTTTCAATATGAGTCTTTGCTTCATTCAATTTAGATTCCATCTACTTGATGTTCTCTAGCTCCAAGATTTTCATGTTTTCTTGCCTCAGTTCTTCATCCAACTGCTTGTTTTCTTTGACTTGTTTGTCATAAACTTCTTGATTGTTAAATAGCTTTTCATCCAAATCTTTAATCTGATCCTTCATAGATGTGTTTTCCTCATTCAAATTTTTGACCATTTTCCATAAATCACTTGTAGAAAAATCTTTCAAATCTTTTCTCAATTTCTTGATGAAAACTTGAGAACCACTAACCTTTAGTCTCAATTCTTCAATTTCTTTTTCTAATCTGTCAAGGTCTTCAAGAGTTTCTTCAATATTCTTCTTCAAATGTTTCACTTCTTCTGAACCCATGATCTCCTCTAGTGGTTAAACTTGTCTTCAGAGGACCAAAGCTCTGATACCAATTGTTAGGAATGGGAACACTGAGACAGGGGGGTGAATCATTGTTCAATACAATTTTATTTCTTATACTTGAAACTTAACTCAATATCTTAATTGCTAAACTGAATATCAAAGAATGTAAAGTAATCAACACAAAACACATAACACCAAATATGGTTACGGGGAACCCTTAGCCAAAGGAAAAACCCTAGTGGAAATTAATACCCACTAATAAATGTACTTGTGTATTATGAACCTGTTAATGTTCCTTAGCCCTATTAGGAGTTGTCATTACAATGCATTAAGTACATAGACCTTGTCAAGGGTTGGACCCTGTTAGGAGTCTTTTACAATTAACCCTATTAGGGGTGAGGACACACTATCCTAGAGCTCACTGCTCAAATGGTGAAGGCTACAACCTTTGAGTATCAGATACACACTATATTTGTAATGGTGAACTATTTCTATGACATTGCTTGTCTGATCAATTCCTTATGTGCGCTGATACTTTAGCCTCTTGTAAAGCTCTATCTTATACTAACTTATGTTCACATACTTCTGATCTTCTTCACTCAACTCTATATCTCATGCCATACTTAAATACAAAGGCACGTGTCTTATTTATATGCACAAATAAAACTATTCACCACGTCGTCCTATAACTAATTGCATACAACGCTTCCAAATGAATTGGCTCAAGCATGTTTACATACAATGATATTAACATTTCTATTATACACAAATACAATAGGTGCATAGCCTTTACAAAATAATACTATAATCGCTAACCAAAATACTAACAGTCAGCTTCATGCTCTATCCTATTCTACAACTTACTGTCTATGTCACTTCAACTCAATGTATCTTCATCATACTGACTCATCTGATAGTGCACTCTTAACCATAGCTTAATGACATATCCAAAAGCTTATCTTCAAGGGCGCATACCAAAACTTGCTCATACACATGTGTGTTGATGCTCTATTCCTTTGGTGCTTCACTAACTATCTAGTCTTTCATACTTAGCCATTTTTCTGATCTTCTAAGTTATGCACCGACTCCAAAACTTCATATGACTTTGTTTCCAAAATGACAACACTAAATCATAGTCATATATAATAGTATCTAGTCAACTTGCCAACACATAAATTTTTAAGGTAGGTCACTTCCAGGTCTATAATGAATGAAAACTTTCAATTATACTTGACCTTGAACTGAGTGCAAATAGGGAGACCTCAAAGTAGGTCATTTAGAAATCTTGATCTTTCACATTCAGTGAATCTTAACAAACTACAAACTGGATGGCTCTGGCAAACAGGTCAATCAGGCACATGGGGGGCTAAAAATAGTCATGGAGACTAAATCACATGCCTTTAATGAGATGCAACAACCCTCATGCTAAGAATATTCACTGTTCATAAGATACAATCCTTTGAAATGGGCAACTTTATGAAATTCTAGAAAGACAAAAATGCAAATTTCTGGAAACACCTCTAAAAGGCTACTTCCTAAACATGTCAGAACTAAAATCTAGGACCTCAAACTTGTTACATACACCAAATGATAGGTTATATACACCTTTCCCAAGTAATTCCTCACAAAAATCAACATTCCCTCTTCTCCATGTATCCAAACTAGGCTTTCCACAATGATTTTCAAGGGCACAAATTTTACACTTAGATAACTTTTGAAAATATGGGTTCAAAATCAACCCTAGATTTTGAGCTCCAACATGGAAGTCTACCAAGAAAAAAGATAAGAGAGCCACTAGGATGGTTATTATGACCTCCTTAGTAAGTCATCATTTGAGAAAGGCTCATTTGATGAGACAAACTTGTGTTGACTTGAACCTAAATCATAAAACTTTGGATAGAGCACTTGCAAGAAGAGAAAGACTTGATGATTCTCTTCAACATAATACATGGGCTTATGGTGGGAGACTTTCACATTCTAATAAGAAGCTTAATGATGGTGTGAAGGATCAAATTCAACTATTTTGGAAATCTAACTCAAGGGTGTCACCAAATGTGAAGGATGTCTTGAAGTTGAGGATTGGCATTCAAGACAACACCCCGCATCCCAAACATTATTTGGAGGTGAGTCAAACAATGTTCAAAAAAAAAATTGAGACACATCTAACATTGTAAATATCACAAAGATCTTTTGAAGCCCTCAAGCATTTTTTTTGTGCACCTCTTAAGATTTGAAATACTTATTGTTACAAATATCATGTGGAGTTTTCAATCCACCATGAACTGTTATGATCCCTTCATTATACTTTGCATACTAGTGAAATGTTGGAGGAGTGTGGTGAAAGTGCTCTTCCAAAATCATCAAGAGACTTTCTTCTATATCATTTTTTATGTCCTAGAGATGATGGATGTTTCTTTTATAGAAAAGATTGCTTAAATGACCAGTGTTTAGAGTGTTGTGGGCTAGTGAAGTATTTTAAATGTTTTCATGAGGGCTATGAACATGATTTTGGAAAGACAATCATCCACCAAAAGGTATATGAAACCATTAAATATACATTAAAAAGTGGAGGTGAAGGCTCTAGATGTGTGTAGGTTACAAAAGAATTCAATGTAGCTGATTTTATTTTAGATTTTAGGACGAATCATTTTTACAAGTATGCAAGGCATAGTCACAAGTCTCAGTGGTTAGATCAAAAATTCACAATGTGTAAGGACACTTTCCTAATTGGAACTATTATATCAGTTGTTGACTTTGTAGAGAACTATACATTGCAACCCCAAAATGAGTTGCAAGCTCCATATTCCAATTCTATTCAAGTTGCTATTTTTATGCACATAGCATATAGACATTCCCTTGATAATATAGAATATGATTGGAATATAATCAAGGAGTACCATTTTTATATGAGTGATGATAGATCTCACTCTCATGAGTATGTCCAACATTGCTTTGAGAATTATTTTCAGTGGGTGTAGGAAAATAATATTGTTATTGATAGATATCTCATTTAGTCAGATAATTGCATAGGTCAATTCAAAAATGCTCGTATATTTTATTGGTTATGTAGAATGCATGTAGAGAGAGGTGTACCTCCTATTTGGAGTTTTTTTTAGGCCGGTCATGGAAAAGGGGAGCATGATGGAGTAGGTGCATGCATAAAGAGAGCTCTAGTTAAGGAGCAACTAAGGATTTTAGGTGCAAGACTCCTTGATTCTCATTCTATTGTTATTTGGTGTACTTCATCATTGTCACAAGGGGGGACTCTTAATTTAGCAGTGTGCAAATTCTTTTGATTGGTTAAGTTGGGCACAATAGGAGATAGGTTGAATTGTCAAATATGAAATATTCTTCAAAAATATATTTATTTCAAAGCTTAGATGCTATTACATGGACCATTTGGACATGAGAGTTGGCTTCTTATTGTCTGAGGTGTCTTCAGTGTGATTGGGATCAGTGTGAGTCAAGTGAGTGGGTTGATACATGGGTTCCACATTATCTAACTCCTTTATTTGTCACAGTCTTTGTAATAAATGATGACATGGATTGTTGACTTGACTATTACGATCTTTTAGATCTTCTATAGCCAGGACATGTTTTTGCATTGGTTTCACCACAAGGGAATGATGAGTGATTGGATTACTAGTTAGCACATTGTGTACAAGGAAAGTAGAAACATGCACAACCAACGACATATGATGATATGTTCACATATCGAATAGGATCACATGTTTTTGTGGGAACATGGTTGCACACATATATGATTAGAAATAATGGCATTCATGCATTTGAAGACTACGAGAAGCACAAAACCATTCTCATGTATTCACACCTTATTATAGCAGCCAATGTTAAGTTGTTGAAACATTAAGGAAAACCAAAGACAAACAAACTTTGGACTATTAGTACTGCTGATCATGAAGCAATATTTAATACCCTCAAGCAGAGTGATGACTCTTTAGGCACACTTCAGTAGGTAAGTTCAACACAAATTTGAAGGTTTTCCATGTTTATTACAATTACGTTCAATAAATTAATTGTATTTTTTTGGTTTATTTGTTTGATCCAATAAACTTGGTTTTGTATGTGGATTGTGTTAGGAATAGTCCCAAGAGATAACTGAGACGGGGGGGGTGAATCAGTTATCTACAAGATTCAATTCTTTATCCAATTAAGTATACTTAAACATAAAGTATAAACACAATGAAAGAACACTTGAACACAACACCAATATTTTGGTTACGGGGAAACCCAAATAGGTAAAAACCCTGGTGGGACTTGATGGCCACTAATATTTTGTACTAGTGTATTATGATCCTTGTTAGAAGATCCTTTATCCTGTTAGGAGTAGCTTTACAATATATTAAGTATAGTAGGCCTGGTCAAGGGTCAAACCCTGTTAGGAGTCTTTTATAATTATCCCTATTAGGGGAGAGGACGCATTGTCTGAGAGCTCACTACTCAAAGGGGTGAAGGCTACAACCTTCTAAATAACATATACACACTATATCTAGATCTTGGTGAACTGCACTTTGACCTACTATCTGGATCAGTTCCAATGTATAGCACAAATACTTTACTTGGTCACATAGACCTTCCTTTGATGGCTCAACACTTCACTCACTCTGCTTTGCTCTGCTTAATCAACCATGAACCACACTCAAGAAAACCCAAATGACTGCCTATAAATATCTTTCCTCTAAATGATATAAATAAGTCAATCTATTAGGACCACCTTGAAATCATAATAGAGAAACCATAACAAACTCCAATAAATATTCTATCAGCTCTACTATGCATGCAACACATTCTGGGACCTATCTTAATAAGATAATTGTAGGCACATGCTACACACTGTTGGCTCTACCAAAACAATTGTATCTTTCTCCTTAAGCTAAATTAATTCATGCACTCTTAACCAAAAATCAATAACTCTCCTCTAAGCTTAAATCCAAGGGTGCATACCCACATGATAGTCGCAACTTTGGAACCAATAAAATCTCTATCAGCTCTTTTGAATAAACATAGGAAACTACTACTAGTGAATAGTGACTGCATAACTTCACTTCTACTGAATATCAGACTATGCATCCATTACTAAAACATCACTAACATGTCTTCAACATATATCCAAGCATGCAAGCTTCCATGATAACTATATGAACAACCATACATAGAACATTGTCTGTTACTCTATCAGGAACATTGCTAACACAAATGGCTATATAACTATACTAATAGTTAACCTCTGTGCCCATGAAATCATGTTGATATCATGTCCATGCAACATATACTAAAATATTACTGCATAAGACTTCCACACATGCTACTTTCCATATGTTGTCATCAATGAAAAACATATAGTCAGTATTGGCCTACTAGCAAATTTCCAACAGATTGTAAATGCAATTGGATACATATATGATATATATATATATATATATATATATATATATATATATATATATATATATATATATATATATATATATATATATATATATATATATAGAAGATTGAGGTGTGCATTTGATTACCCCATCTTTTATGATGGTAAAATTTAGTATGCATTAGCTAGTCATGTTCTTTGGTTTGTTTAGTTACTTATACATTCATAATCTTTTTGTCAACCTATACAAATTTCTTATATTCTCTATTAACTTGTCTTCTTCCTTTCGAATGTAGGGATTAGAATGTAGATGTCATTGAGTACCATGTGTTAAACTTATACACTTTATGAGTAGAAAGGAATCTTATTTTTTTTATATTGTTGTGTATCTAAGATTTTGTATATAAAAATAACAATTGAATGTAATGTGCATATTTAGATGGAAAATTATGTATATAAAAAATTTGATGCAAAATTTGAAATATAAAAGAGCCCATGGGGTTGATTTGCAAATACTAAGAGCCCACATTTGTATCATCTTAATACCATGTAAAGTGCAAAAATTGTGATTCCTTACTATGAATGTTGTATCCTTATATTTGTGTCATCTTAATTTTGTATCCTTACATTTGTATTGTCTTAATTCCACATACATTTTTATCATCAAATGATGTAATAGTTGGAGTCATTGAGTCAAAATTGGTCAAATGTGTCCAAAGTAAAATGGTGATTCCCTGGGGTGAAGGGATAGTGTTAAATGATTACTACAAGACCGTATCTTAGACCCCATGAGAGGTATTAGTGAACCATGAGATGTTATAGGACCATGTTTTCGAGGCCTACAATAACCTCTCTACATTCTGGGAGATTCAATTTTGTTTGATTTTGGCATGCAAGTCTCACTTGATACCAAAACTTGTAGTGAGGGTCAATTGAAAGTTACACCACTGGGTTTCTTCCAAACCATTCATCTTGGCACCAAATGGACTGAGTCATTAGCTCTGGTTGGGTGGTTAAACTCTAGTGACAACCTTGTTTTGCCCACTGAGTTAGTAGAATGTTCGTGAACATGTCATACCAAAGTGTCCCCAAGGTGCACTAAGCACAATTGGGGAGTGATCTTTCGAGGCTTGTATATCAGACCCTTGAGAGGTATCAAAAAAATGTGAGATGCTAAATGACCATATTTTTAAGGCCTACAATAACCTCTTTCCCTTCTAGGAAATTCAAAATTGTTTGAATTTGGCATGCCAATCTCGCTTGATGCCAAAACTTGCAGTGAGGGTCAGTTGAAAATTGCACCACTAGGTTTCTTCCAAACCATTCATCTTGGCACCAAATGGTCTATGCTATTAGCTCTAGTTGGGTAGGTAAATGTTAGTGACAACTTCATTTCAACCACTGAGTCACTAGAACATTCACGAACATGCCAGACCAAAGTGTCCCCAAGGTGCACTAAGCACGATTGGGCAGTGATCTTTTGAGGCTCATATCTTGGACCCTGTGAGAGGTATCATAAAATTGTGAGATGCTATAGGACTGTGTTTCTGAGGCCTAAAAAAACCTCTCTCCATTCTATGAGATTTGGATTTTTTTGAATTTGGCACACTAGTCTCGCTTGATACCAAAACTTGCAGTGAGGGTCAGTTGAATGTTGCACCACTAGGTGTCTTCCAAACTGTTCATCCTAGAACCAAATGGTCTATGCCATTAGCTCTAGTTGGGCTGGTAAAATCTAGTTACAACCCCTTTTTGACCATTGATTCACTAAAATGTTGGTGAACATGCCAGACCAAAGCATCCCCAAGGTGCACTAAGCATGATTGGGCAATGATCTTTTGATGTTCATATCTCAGACCCTATGAGAGGTATCAGAAAACTATGAGATGCTAAAAAACCATGTTTTTGAGGCCTAAAATAATCTCTCTCTATTCTAGGAGATTCAAATGTATTTGAATTTGGCACGCCAGTCTCACTTGATGCTAAAACTTGCAGTGAGGGTCAGTTAAAAGTTGCACCGCTGGGTTTCTTCCAAACCATTCATCCTAGCAACAAATGGTCTACACCATTAGCTCTGGTTGAGAGGGTAAATGCTAGTGAAAACTTTGTTTCTACCACTAAGTCACTAGAACATTCACAAACATGTTGTACCAAAGTATCCCCAAGGTGCACTAAGCATGATTGTGTAGTGATCTTTTGAGGCTCGTATCTCAGACCCCATGAGAGGTATTGGCAAATTGTGAGATGATATAGAATCATGTTTCTTAGGCCTATAATAACCTCTCTCTATTCTAGGAGATTCAAATTTATTTAAATTTGGCATGCCAGTCTCTCTTGATGCCAAAACTTACATTGAGGGTCAGTTGAAAGTTGCACCACTGAGTTTCTTCCAAACCGTTTCTCCTGGCACTAAATGTCTATGCCATTAGCTCTAGTTGGGTAGGTAAATGCTAGTGACAACACTATTTCAACCATTGAGTCACTAGAAAGTTCATGACCATGCCAGACCAAAGTGTCCTCGAGGCGCACTAAACATGATTGGGCAGTGATCTTTCAAGGCTCGTATCTCAGACCTCGTGAGAGGTATTAGAAAACTATGAGATGCTACAAGACTATGTTTATGTGGCTTACAATAACCTCTCTCCATTTTGGGAGATTCAATTTTTTTTGAATTTGGCATGCCCATCTTGCTTGATGCCAAAACTTATAGTGAGGGCCAGTTGAAAGTTGCACCACTAGGTTTCTTCCAAACCATTCATCCTGAAACCAAATGGGGTGCTCCATTAGCTCTGTTTGGGCAGGTAAATTCTAGTGACAATCTCATTTTGACCACTGAGTCATTAGAATGTTCATGACCATGCCAAACCAAAGTGTCCCCAAGGTGCACTAAGCACGATTAGGCATCGATCTTTCAAGGCTTGTATCTCTCATGAGAGGTATTAGTGAACCCTGAGATGCTACATGACCATGTTTTTGAGGCCTACAATAACCTCTCTCTATTCTAGGAGATTCAATTTTTTTTGAATTTGTGATGCCAGTCTCGCTTGATGCCAAAACTTTTATTTAGGGTTAGTTGAAAGTTGCACCATTGGGTTTCTCCAAACCATTCTTCCTGGAACCGAATAGTTTGTACCATTAGCTCTCATTGGGTGGGTAAATGCTAGTAAAAACCTTGTTTCGATCATGAATTTAGTAGAATGTTCATGAACATGCCAGACCAAAGTGTTCCCAAGGTCCACTAACCACCATTGCGTATGTTGGCAAGCGTTATGGTGTGTCAAGAGGCAATGTGGGACCATTTCTAGGGTAAACCTACCCAACCAGACATGGTAGAAGCATCGATTTGTGCCCAAAATGGATAGATGTTGCTGCTCCAAAATAGATGGGGACATGACCATAAAGGGTGATTAGCAAATGTAAAGAGACCAAGTATGGTCATTTGAATGCATTGTGGAATGTGTATGTGATTTGAAATGGAGTAAATTGATTTTCTATTATCTTGTTATCACTTCCATATCTGTATTGCATCATTTCATTGGTATTTGAAAGCAAGGAATTAACTTGTGTCTTCTACAATAGTGTTTGGTTGAAGGGATATGTAGGATATATGGTGGTAAATATTGATTGAAGGTGCATGAAGCAACACTAGTCATTGTTGCGAGCATATACTCCAATGGATGAGTATATTTTGTGATGGATCTATGCTATTAGGGTCCATAATGATGTGTTAGATCCATTAGGAGGATCTAGAGAGATTTACAAGAGTCTTTTTGAACAAGCCCTGGCCTATAGACCCTAGAAAGGAGGGTTTGGTACCTAGAATGATAGGTCATTATTTTCTAATAACAGTTTGACAAAATCTTGATGTAGAAGCATCATTCCATGAATTTGATTACTAATTCTCATGGAATGGTGTATCTTTGACATGTATAATAGATATCTTACCTGATACATTACATAAGAGTTGATTTGACAAGGTTATCACCAAATTTGTGAAGTGAACTTTCAAGGATTTGCTTGGTTGAGAGGATCAGATACACATGAATACAATGTAGCGCATAAATTTTTAATTCACTTAAATGATGAATTACACATGTGAACACATGTATCACATAAAGCATACATATAAATTTTATTAATTCATGAAGCATACATGTAGCACATAGATTATAAAGCATACACATGAATTCACTTAAGTCATGCACGTAGCCCATACACATGAATTTAGGTTATGAAGAATGTACTTGAATATACATGAATATACTTAATTCATAAATCATGCACATGAGTACATACACATAAGCATATTTACATACTAATAATGAATAAATGAACACTCAATTAACAAATTGGCTCGAATATCAAGTTTCGTATATATCAAAATGAACAATAATTTTGTACATATTTACAAAATCAACATATCTAGATACAATGTGGCATACGCCATCTCAAAATGTGTCATATGACATCTCAAAATAAGTTCAACTACAAATTTTTCTAGGACATCCTATTCTACTAGTGGATCAACAAAATGCAGCCTCTTTGAAGTACTCTTTGGCTCTAATGGATCCTACATTTGAAAACACAAAAGTGAAACACCAAGTTAGATTACTTAATTTATATGGTTTCTACAAATAAAAATTCAAAATTCAAAATCATTGTCAACAATAATAAATAAAAAAACTAAAATTGAACTCTCATGTACCTCGCCTCTATGTCTCCTCACGTGAACAAGAGACCTAATATATGTCCTTGGTAGTGAAGGGAAAATGCCACCAATGTCAATACTGACCTATATATGTTTGAAAACATGAGATTGATCTATGAGTTATACTATTTGATGTTAAATCCTTGGTAGAAAATATATGTTTACAAAATAACTAAATTAACATTAAAACTTACCTTTGTTGAACTTTCTTCAGGAAATGTCAGCTAAGTCATCAACAATACAAACCCTTGGCATTCTACCTCCCTCAAAGTAGGGGTGACATACCAAATTCAAACAAATACTTCATATAATCATGACTTGATCATATTATATATACTTGATAGTAAAATACACACAAATAACTTTAGAAATATATATACTATGGGGCTATCACTACGAATTGAGATGCCCATGACTCTATCATGGAAAAAGGGACTCACAACATCATCAAACACCACCCTATGTCAAATAAACCATGTAAATTAAAAATGAGTACTCACAAATGACAAGTATACATGTATGCATAAACAAACTAAATTACTTAATTACCTTCCCCTTGTCAATGTCTAATGCTTGAACCCCCTCACATTGCCCCCAGTGGAAACTAGTGACACTTGCATCAGTATGTAATAAGATGATCGTAAAAATTAGAAAAAATATGTAAATATAATATTATAATAAAAGGAAACCAATAAGTATATTAAAATATATGTACCGTGGAAGTGTTAAGGCCAAATGATATGGCCAAAAGTGTGGACCCCTCAACCTATACCATCTCCTCCTCTGTCATCAACTAAACATAAATGTAACACATAAAAAAATCTAAGTGGGAAAAAAATTATAAGAAAATTCTACTAAAAATGTGAACACTTAAAATTAAATACAATGTAAAAAGTGACCTATTTACCCTTACCATAACAGTAGGAGTACATGGATCTCTATGCCCTTGATGCACATCTTTATGAGATGCTTTAATTCCTATAGTGTTCTATGTAGTATTGTCTACATCAAAGATATAGGTATATGCATCACTATCATTTAGGGGACCTAAGCAAAGATTCTTGCACATAATGCAAGTGTGAAGCACACAAACATGTGAGCTCGTGGAGGATGTGGAAGGGCTAGAAGCATCAGTACAAGGAGGAAAAAATGTTGCACTCTACATAACCAGTAGATCACTCAAGGTGTGAAAATGGCTCGAATAGTTTTTGAGTCGGCCTCAACAATAATATCAAGATGTTGCATTATAGGAGCTAGTGAAATCTCAGGAGGGGGGACATATGTGTGGTATTTCTCCTGGTGTGACCATGGCTTGTCTTAAGGAGAGCCTAAGCCTACACCCTAGTTCGGTCTCATACTCCAATAATTTACCTTGTGACTGATCACAAATTCAGTATAAAATTTTTTAATGAAATAAAATGGGACATCCAAATTGTTGTGAGGTGGTCTATCAAAAACCACCCACCAACGGTCCCAAAAGTTGTCACGCATTTCATCATTTGTGCACCATTTGATTGAAAACTTGGGTTTTTTAGGGTCCATTTTTAAACCGATTTTGGGATCCATAAAAATATTGCATGTCCTATTTTGTTATGTGTAGGTTCATAACTTGATCATAGTCAAGCCCATCATCAAACTCAGCATGCATGGAATCTCACCAAAGAAGAGCAACATTATGTTGCTCTATAAGTTTCTCCATGTTTTCAATAATGGAGTTCAATGTGGAAAACATGGGGCGCAATGTGGGGATATTGGAATATGTGGTCTGATATACTCTAAGATGATTTAGATTGTCTCGTATGAGATCCTCTAAACAGTGAGGGTTTGAGATTGGTTCATCTTCTGAAAGTGGGGGATTGTTTGGAGGTGGTTCTGGATTATTTGTCAGATCATTGGGAGGGTTTTCTGATTCATTTGAGTCTATGTCTTATTATAATTAGAACCCAAATAGACAATTGCAATCAATTTATAAATAATAATAAAAAATATCATTTAAACCCTAGTTTTTATATAAAAAACTACAAATTTCAATTAAAAATTAATAAAAACAAAATTTAACTTACCTTTTCTTGTTGAGAAAATCGGATATGAGAAACAATCAGATATCTGAGACATAGAGTTGTGTTCAATGTTTTCACAATGAAAACATTGAACGCAGATGTGGGCTAGAAATATAATTTTCTGGCAAAAATCAAATATCTGATAAAATTGGATATATGATTTTATCAGATATCTGATTAGGCCTATGCTTTGGCTTTTGACTTGGCTAGGTGTACTCACACCCAGGCCTACTAAAAAGTCAACAAAATTTTTAGTGCACTTTTAGATGAGTGAAAAGTTCATTTTTTCACATTGCCACTTTTGGCATACCATGATCCTACACATACCCTCTTCTTTCAAAATGATGTCATGTAGATTAGACAAGATAACAATCTCCTAATCAACAAGATTTGAGAGATCTCCTTAAGATTGAATTTGCATCTAAATATCATCTAGCTCCAGCTTAAGAGTCTCTAAGGATAAAAAGTGCGCCCCCCCCCCCCCCCCCCCCCCCATTAAGTCTAACTAAGGAGTAAAAATCCTAAGTAAAGGAAAGAGGAAAGAGGGAAAACCTAGTTGGAACAAAACCCCCCTATAAATATACACTAAATTTGCATGGTAGCTACTCTATTGTAATATCTTTCACCTGATTTCATTTTTATGGTGGATGGGGCTCCATGCTTGTGGGATCCTCCATAATTTTGGTCTCATATTTTTCTTGTCAAGATGATGCTTTGGGAATACATGATCTCGTGTGCATTTCTATCCTTCCATGCCCTTGTTATTCAATCTTTTTCTCATCCTAGTCATGGGCCTTCTATTGAAAGTTGAATGAGTGGATTTTTGGGACTTGGGTGAGCCCCTGTATTATTTTGATTAATTATTAGTGGTTGTGACCACTAGGTGGGTTTGTGCTATAGTCTATCTTTTTATACTTGTTTTTTTCTAGGTTGGAGCCTTGGTTGTTGTGGGTTTTGATGTCATCTTGGAGGGTGTCTTTTAGTGGGTGAGTGTTGTAATGTTTTGGGTTCTTTTCATTGATCCATGGTTCTTTTATTAATCATCTTATGTGGTAATAGCCACTAGGATGGCTCTAGATAAAGTATGTTTCACTTCACTCCCCTTTGTGAGGATTGTTTCTCCTAGGTGTGTCGAAGATCTCATAGAAAGTGAAATGAAAGACACTATGTATCCCTCCTCAATCTCTAGTCAATGGTAGATGCTTATAACTAGAAGTAGAACAAGCTCCATGATCATTAAACAAGATTCCTCCCCTTAAGAAGAAATAAAACCAAATATGTATGTATGAATTTTTCCAAATCCTAAAAGGAATATGTAGGAAGAAAACTAAAAATATATGATGTCTCTAAACTCTTCTCAGTAGTCTCTGTGTACATGTTGGAAGTTGTCATAATCAAACCCGACATTGTTGAACATGACATTCTAGAATATTTTAGAAATTGATATAGAAAATAATCAAAAGACTCATGTATCTCCTCAAAAGGCAAGGAGATCTTCTCAAGATATTGTGTCAATATATCCAAACTCATATCAAACTATGAGAAATGATAATGAGAATGAAAAAGAGGATCAAAATTTACCCTTACAACAACTGAAGAAGAATCACCCTCATCAAAGAGAAGATGTATTAAATTATCATTATCTCCCAAATCTACAGTATGAGATTCCATAAATAAGTCTAAAACATCTATCAATAATTCATCCCATAAAGCCATTTTTAAAAGATGACATATATATTGTTGCAAAAAATCACTAGAATCTTTCAATGAAGTGACTCTAAACTCTGAAGAAGCAATAGTAGATGAGGTATCTATTGGAAAAATGGTCAGCGCTCCCCTTAGGATTCATGACATGGCTTAACCGCCTCCTATGTCTTCTATAAGTCTAGTGGTTGTATTGAGCATTAATAGGTTGATCTTTTGGTGCATCGACAACCACTACTTGTGACAAGTGGTATCAAAGCTTGGTCATAGGTTTGAATCCCCTCAAGTAACACTGAGGGGGAGATTGTTGGAAAAATGGTCAACACTCCCCTCGGGATTCATGACATGGCTTAACCACCTCCTATGTCTTCTATAAGTCTAGTGGTTGTATCAAGCATTAATAGGTCAATCTTTTGGTGCAACGACAACCACTACTTATAACAGTATCAACAAACTAATCATCCCAAAAGGATGTGTTCACACAAGCTGAGGCAATAGAAATTTTGATAGCATAAAAAACCCTAGTCTTCTAAGAAAACATCACTTTCACATGAATAACCAATGTCTCCATACAATTGTTGGATGATGGTCCATGTAATGAAAGAGCACTCACTGTGCTCTATATGATGTTGAACATCCTCATAAATAGTATGACATACTAGTCCATTGACCATGTCATTACTGTTCAACCATGCAATTTTTTGTTTAGTGTTGCTTGGTTCAGGAACATGTGCAAGGGAAATAGGGCAATAGATCTTGTTTAAGGCAGTGATTCTTTATCTCTTCTTTCCAAGATAAATAGTTTTTCTGGGGTTAGATTGAGAATAGAAGAATAAAAATTATTATCAAAAGACATGATTAGCCCTCCAAAATGGAAATATATCTCAGTTCATAAATACACAAAATTCACTAAGAGAAACCCCTCAATGCAATGATAATTTTATTCCTTTTAAGCTCTAACCTTTTGTTGGTAGTTTTTCCATTTTTGGTGTTTTTTCTTTCAAAATTTTGGTTTTTTTTATCTCTGTCCTTGCTCTTTGTGGTTCAAGTTTCCAATTTTTCTGGCCTCAGAAGCTCCAAGTTTCATTTTAGATGAAAACCCTAGGTTTTAGGTCTCATTGCCTTAGAAAATCCAAAAGAAACCCTAAAAATGCTCACCCAAGTCTATTTGGCCATTACCTTTTTCAAATGACTTAAAAGATCTTTTAAAGAATGTGTGCTTTTGTCTTCCCTATTAGTCACTCAATCTCACAATTGATTTGCTATATTCCTTTTTTAATAGCGACTACCTAAAACCTCTTGTCGCATGATCTCCTTAGGATGAAAGAATATTCCTTGTTCTTAAATGACTTAACAGTTCCCTTTAGTCACTAGGTCTCTAGATTATCATTGTGAGATCTAGCAACTACTATGATAAATGTTTGCATAAGTTACTATAGTCTCTGGGTCTCTAGATCAAAATTCCTTCAGTCGGGAAATATTTGAAAGAAGTATGAAATTGATATAATATTCAGCAATATTGAGATCTGCAGTTGGTCGCTGAATCTTTGAGTGTGAGGTAGCAGTTTGGTAAACTGGTTGCCAAATCTCAAGGTTTGTCAGTGGTTAGTTCTTTTATCCTGTGACTTGGCAATTTCATCAGTCATGCATTCTCATCATCCTGGCAGTTATGTCTCTGGCAGTCAATGATTCAGTGATGCAGTTATCTCTGAATCTCCCAATGAAGCGGTTAAGTTACAAAAGCTACAATGACTTAGTGACAACCATTGCATCAGATTCTAATTGGTGGTTGATGATTATTCTCATTACTTGACCAAGGTTAAGTGATTTTCTGGTGATCTAGAGAGTAAAGGTGTTCATGCAATCTCTAGTTTTAACCATAGTTGGAAAAAGTATTTGGTGACAATGAGATGTGTGCAGTCATGCGATCGCTAGATGAATATGAGTTAACAGAAGGGTTTTCTAACAATTTTTCTCAATCATTGATTTTGATCTGATTGAGTGATAGTCACCTAATCTCAGAATTAAACTGTGGGTTAAAAAATGATCTAGCGACCTTGAGGATTGCCTTGTCGCTCAATCTCTAGGATAAACTCAAGCTAAGGAAGTTGTTTGGTGATTAAGAGATTGTCTTCAGTCATGTAATCGCCAGGAAATCAAGAGTTAAGTGTTGGCCAAAGTCAAAAGATTGAAGAAAATGTGAGTTTCCATTTCCCAGATTTTGTGACATGTCTCTATAGGATTGGTTGACAAAACATGAAAAATATAAATAGAAAAGAGGGCTTGACTATAATCACTAGATCTCTAGACAAGATTAATTAAAGTTCTCATATCTGCAGTCATTGAATCTCCAAATAGTTTAGTCAGAGGGTCTCAAGAAGAAGTTTGAAAAGTCAATTAGTTTCAGTGACTGAGAGATAGACTATTGTCACTAGATCTCATGATGGCTCTTTGTCGCTAGGTCTCAAGATAAATTTAAAGAAGAAATACTTTGCAGAAACTAAAATGGTGACTATAGTCACCAAATCTCTAGATCATTGAAAATTTTTAAAAATCAAAGGGTCGCTTAATCTCTAGATGATTTCAAAAGGTCTTAATTCTTTCAGCGACTATAATTTTCCACCTTGGTCACCAGGTCTCTAGATAAAGTGAAAGCTGTTGTATAACTAAAAAAATTTACAGTCACCATATCTCCATAACTATTCAAAAGAAGCCATATTTTTTAGCAATTACAAGATAGTGTCGTAGTCGCTAGATCGCCAAAAAATTAAATTTGATTACCTGTCATTTTCTCAGCCACAGCTAGTGAATTGAAGTTCTGAGCATGCCAAGTAATGGAAGAGGTGACATGGTTATAGCTTTCCAATTTCTTATGGATTTTTGCATTCAATTCTGCAAAATATATACAGTTGGTCATCATTCTTTCAAACTACCAAGCATTTGTAAAGCCTAGGCAATAGAATTTTGTAAGGTCTTTCAGATCAAGTTCTGAAGTTTTAGTGCGTTCAGAATTTGTAGAGGAATTTGAATTTGTAGACAAGATGAGTTGATAGATGGGAGGTGAGCCTACAACTAGTAAGGGCACTAAGGAGAAGGCTAAGGAGAGCTTCTCAGATGAATTCCTCACCTTTTTGTAGGGCTCATCACAAAATAAAAAGGTTAGTGATGAATGTTTTGTTGATGAACTTGCTTAGTGTAGAGATGCTAGGACACCATATGTCACTGGAATGTGCCTATTCAAGTATTTTTATAAAAATGTTGAGAGTCCACTCCCTGTCTCAAACCCTTGGACATCAGGGTTAGCAAAATTGATAGTTCCCAAAGTTTTTCTAGATATAGATGTCCTAATTGTTTTATCCCACAACTATGATCCCTTGTCTAGAACAATTAGGAAAGCTGACGGGTCTCCTTTGGTTACCCTTGATAGAATTTCATTCATTAGGGCTTTCGGTATTCAGATTCCTATGGCTACCAAAATCAATTTACAGGCCTTGGCCAATAGATATGTTAAAGAGACTATTGTGGTTACAAAAGAGGTTCAAACCCATATTTCTTGGGAGAGTAGGAAGTATATTGCACCTATAGCTGGGTCAAACCCAAATTATTTCAAGGATCTAAAATTCTACATGAAGTATATTGCATACGGATTGTGCAAAGTGTTGGGAATTGATGGTGTAGAAAGAATCACTCTAGAATTTTTGATGATAGTGTTGGATTCCTAGAGTCTTCATGTCACAAAGGGATATGATTACATAGGGTTTGTAATCAACAAGATGCATGAGGGATTATAGGCTTTGAAAAATTTTCCATCTGGTCTTGCACCCCAATTCATGCATTATTCTCTATTAATGCATTTGATTTTATATTTAAACTATAACATTATGAACATGGATCATTTGGAGCCATAGATGATGTATAGAGGGCAGCCAAATCCGATGTAGTTTTGGATAAGGGCTTGGAGTCCTTCTACTTCAAGGAGTGATTTTTGTGTTTTTGAGAACTAGATAGTTTGGCCTATCCTCCTTAGTGTGGGAATTCAATTATCAAGATTGTCCACTAAGGTTTTGTAGCTAGTGAGGCCTGAGTAGTTTGTTGATAAATGTGATAAGGGCCATAATTGGGGAGACATATATTATGAAAAGGACTACACTTTAATCAGAGTGTACAGATGCCCCCAGCCCCCTCGCATATTACCATTCTTTTCTCAACCAAGGATAGCATTTTTAGAATTCATTTTGCAACTGATGTTGACTAATAGGGAGCATTTGGCTTCATACAAGAAGGGAACTCTTACTCCAAGCCACTTTAGAATTCATAGTATCACAATAGGAAAGAATGCCTTGAGAAAATTTGATGAATGGTTGGGATAATTCAGAATGCATGTTGCTTCCCACAGGTATGTAGATACAGAGGGATTTATGGTTGTTGTTAGGAAATACTACATGCCCACTATTCTTTTCAATAAAAGACATGAAGAGTTTCCCGAAGAGGATGTATTAAGAAACATAATAGAAGAGGATGAAGTGGAAAGGAGAGCCTCCCAGATACATGACTTATATGCAATGGAGAAGTAGTTGAGATAGAAGAGAATGGCATTTAGTGGCTTTTTCCCTACATTACCTTATCTTCAAAGGCTTGAGAAAATGATGTCTCAGTTCAATAGCTTGATGAGGACATTTGAAGATCAGATTTATGAAACTGACAAGAAGAAGAAGGTCTATTCCGATTCTAAATGTGATGAAGATAGTGATGGTGTCTATTATGTGCATAGCATTCCCCCACTAGAATCAATAATGGTAGAGAGGCATCAGGTTGGGGAAAATATTATTGATCTTGCAGAATTTCATAGTTCTCAAGATACAAGTGAGCCACCTCCAAAGAAGCAAAGATTATTGGTTGGTGAGTCTTCTCAGGTGAAGAAAATAGATAGAATAGGAGCCCTTTTCCTTGGAACTAGTGTCCATCATCACCAGTTAAGGAATAAAATAAGGGAAGAAAAGAGAAAACAAAAGCTTGAAACTGAAGTTGTTGAGTTGCCCTTGGCTCTGTGCCAAGATGAGAGAATGATTGAACAAGATGCCTTCTTGAAGGATGACCATTTCATAGAGTCAGAGGAGTTCAAGAGCTTTTTGATTTGGCACAAACAACAACAAGTTGCATCTAGTGTGAAAATCACTAAGGAGGTTCAAGTGCTAGAAGAGGTAGTGCAACAACTAAGAGAGTATGACCCTGAAGCTAAAAATCTCACCTTAGATGAGGCTAGACAAATAGTGAAGAAAAGAAATATGATACTTGTGCCTAGGTGGAATTTATATTCAGACTTCATTATTGATCAAATAAAAAGGCAAGAAGACATATCTTTATCTTTGAAAACCCAGGTGGGGGATATCATTAGAGGCTTTGGGTACAGCCCAAAAAATCAAGCATTAGCCTTGTGGAGCCTTTATCCTAAGGATAAAAAGCCTTCAATTTTGAATGTGAAAGAGCACATGGAAGGAGATAAGATTGTGTGGTCCATCCACAACATAGGGGACCTTGAGATTTCTCAAGTATTGGCTCATTTTGCCAAGCTGAATGAAGATAAAACAAAGCAGCTATTAGAGAGGTATGGCTCCCTTTTAGAAGACTACAGTGCATTGTTGAAGGACAGAGATCTCCAAATAATAAAGGAGAAGACATTATAGAAATCTCTGGATGACTTAGAGCTTCAAGTCATGAATACTCCTGTAGTGGCTCATACACCTCCTGAGAAACCTGCATTAACTAAGGCACAAGGGATGTCAGAAGAGGAAGTGGCTACAGAATTAGAGAAAATAAATGTAGAGAAAAATGAGGCTATCTTATAGGCCTTATTAAAAATTTTGCAGCACAGAATTGATATGATCAAATATTAATCTAATTTATTTTTTAATGCTTACAACAAATTGCTAAATTATAGTTGGAAGTGAATAATTATGTTCAAATTTTGAATGGATACTATGCAGCCTAGTCTGTTAGGGCACAACTTTTTGAGAGATTGGCATTTTCTCAATCTTTGAGAAATGATATTCTAGACATAGTTCTATGAGTTGGTGAGGAGATAGACATAATTAAAGCCATATTACCACTTTTTAAGGGTAAGGAAAATCTGATTGAGGCTAAGATAGCCATGCTTAGCTCCGATTCCAACAAGTGTATTCCTTCTATCAAGAATGCAGATGGAGCCATAAAGAACCTTGATTAATGGAGATCAGATTTTGATCTTATATTACCTAGGAAGGAGGCATTTTTAGGTGAAGGCAATGAAGTAGATATGGAAAGGTTCAATAAAACTCTAGATGAGGCTATTAAGGCAGAAATAGAGCTCACCAAATTTTTAACAAATGTCAAAACAATCACAGATGCTAGGTGTGGAAGACAAAAGGCACAATTACAACTTGTTTAGCATTTTAAATGGCCAACAAAGGAAGAAGTGGCTGCATGGGATGAGTTAACAAAGCCCAAGAAAATCAAATCCACTATAGTTGACTTGGATATCTTGGATGAAGAATAAGGAGGACATCTGGAGCACCTCACACCTGATCATAGAATATAGGGATGATAAATATCATTTAAGAATGGTGTAAGTTAACCAGAATGTCGGTCACCATATCTAGTTATAATTAAAGAAGCTATCATGAATACTTGTAGACAAAGGTGTCAATTATCAACAATCCAGGATGTAAAATAGTCCAAGATAATTTTTTCTTTCCACCACCTGAGGGCTTATTGTATTTTGTCTTTTATTGCTTTGTCTTTTTATGCTCTTTAGGGTTAGGGTTTTCAACCATCTGAAGCTTGTTGCATTCTCATTAATAAGAGAATTCCAAGATGGTTGAAAATATATAGATATATTTGTAACCTCATTTGGAGGATGGATGGAAGATAATAGAAAAACTAATTACAATTGCTACATAACAGACTTTTGAACTTTGTGTCTGAATTTCTGAGCATAAGTTTTCTTATGTAAATTGCAAATCTTCTTTAATATAAATATACTAAAGTTCTTGTCTCTTGTTGTTATTGTCTCTCTTATTTTGTATTTACTCTTGTATGTTTTATATGTAAGGCATTTAAAATATACTGGTTGTTAAGCAATTTCTATAATTGGTAATGAGTTTCTCTCAAAGAGAGAATTAAAAATCTTGTTATCAATTTCAGGGAGCAAATACATTTGTAGGGATATTGATAGTAATAATATTAGATAGATAGAATAGTTTGCAAGGAATCCTATTTGGATTACAAGTTGTATGTAAGGCATACTATCTTGTATTTCTTTAAAAGGACTTGTGGATTTTCATTAAGGACTCTTTTGCCCGTTGGATTTAGGCACTAGTTTGAAGTGTGTTTTTTTTTCTTAAGTATTATCTTTTGCAATCCTTAGCAGAATCAGAATTCATTTCATTACTAGTACTTTTGTTTTCAAGAATTTTGTTGATATTTTGATAGAACTATATCCAAGTGGTATAAGTTTATATTTAGTGATTCCTTAGAGAAAGAATCAAGAGGTTACCCTTCCTTGAGTTTAACTTAGAGAAAGAAGAAGGATGAATGTCCTTATACCACTGCTCCATGCTTTTACACTTATAGTTTCCATTATATTACTCTGTATTAGGATATTATGGGCTATCTATAGAGTGATAATGTTCTACTAAATTAACTTGAAGATTTAATAGCAAAGCAATGAAGAATTAATCCACCTAATCTTAAAGCTTACTTGAAAAATAGTAACCTATCATAGGCAATACCCACCTGAGTCATGTGGAGCTCAAAGCAGAAGGAGGATTCTACTTAATCCTCATTAATTAGGCTTTTCTTGCAAACTTGGAGTCCCTTTTAAACTGACAATCAAGCCCATACATTTGTCAAGTTTGATCCTACAAGAAAAATCCGTAACAAATTGGCGACTCTGTTGGGGTATAGTTAAAATATTTTACAAAGTTATAAATGATGTAGGTTTCAAGTTGAGTGTTGATTCCTGGCCTACTCATTTCATACTAGTCAGTCACCATTGAATATTAGAGTTGTGCTTTCATCTTTATATATCTTTTCCCTTTAGGGGCTTTGCTTTTATTTTCTCCCAACAAATAGTAGAATAGTTTCTCCAAATTCCCAAAAGAAATTGGGTGGTGACTCTTTACAAAATCTATGTGCATTTTTCCATAAGAGATATTTTATTTCATAATGACCCATAAGAATAAAAGATCTTGGAGAAAAGAACATCCAGAAGAAAATTTTGAAGGATAACTTCTAGTTACCTCAAGATGAAATCAAATGAGGAGAGAGAGAAATAGTAATGACATGTCTTTCACATAGAAACAAAAAGGAAATGTAAGGACAGAAGATCTTGTTCAAACAAACCAAGAGGGAAATACATCAGAATATGAGGAAGCAATTGATTTAGGCTTAAACTAGTATGAAGATTACTATTCACCCTCTAAAAAGGATGGAGGGAGAGCACAACCACATAGGAGAGGAATCCTTGGAAATAATAAAAGGTCTAGAAGCCAAAGTAGGAATAGACAAGACTTTGTTCCTTCTTTTCCCCTTGGTTCCTCCTTACAAGGTCACCAGATACCCAATGACCACCAAGAAGAAGTTCTTGCCCAAAATTCTTCATCAGAAACAACCCTCCCAGATTCTGAAGAGATTTTTGAAGAAGTATTTGAATTGGAAAGAAAGATCTGGGAGCAAGCTATAATAAGGCAAAAAAGAGAGAAAGAGAAAGAAGAAAAGATTAGAAATGCTATGATAAGATCTGAACAATTGAAGAAACAATTGTTGGATTATGAAGCTATAAATTATGTTCCAATATCAGAACAAACAAAGGAACAACCCATTATCCAAGAAATACATGAAATAAGAAACCCTAGGGATAAGGGTAAACAAAAGGTTGTAGGAATTTCTATTAGTGAACCAAATCCTACCCAAAAACCTTTAGATCAAGTAGCAAGATTAGATGTTGATCTTGAAAAGGCCAAGAGAGAGAAAGAATTATTGGCTAAAGAATTAGAAAAGGTAGAGCTAGAAGCTACTGCAGCTGAGATGAAAAGAAAGATTGAGTTCCTTAGACAATCTTCAAGACATACCAATAAAGTATCCACTTCATTAGCACACGGTGCAAATGTTTCAAATGCTGCCAAAACTATAGGTATGCCCAAGACTTCTACTATTTCAAATATCCAAACATTCACATCTTTAGGTGTTGTTCCATTTCAAATAGGATCCATCCATGAGAGACATAAGCAATTGGTTTTTATAGGGATCCTCGGGTATCCTAATTCTATCCTTGATGAGATTAGGAAACTCCCAAAATTCACTGGAAGCAATGCAATCACCTGTGAGGAACACTTGAAAAGTTTCATTGATGTAACAGATGACTACAACATTGAGTCTAATGATGTAATTATGAAACTTTTTGTTCAATCTTTGACTGAAGATGCTAGAGATTGGTTTAGGAATTTACCTCATGCTAGCATAAGTTCATGGGAATAGTTCAAGCATTGTTTCAAAGAACAATACGGTGATAAGACCAATGAAGATTTCATGCTCAATGAGTTCAATAACATCAAGAAAAACCAAAATGAGGGTATTGTTGAATTTAATGTCAGATTCTAGAAAGCTATGCACAAATTGTTACAAGTTATCAGGTTAGATGACAAAATATGTTTGGTCACTTACCTAAATGCCTTTGATGCAAAAATGGGATATCTTTTGAGGGACAAAAATTGTAGGAACCTTGCAGAGGCTTACAAATTGGCCATTAACATAGAAAGCAATAGAAGAATATCATGGAAGCTAGGAAGAAGGGATTATTATAAACCTCCAATTCCAAATAGAAAAGAATCAGAGAAATTTGATACAAAACCAAAAGATGATGATAGTTTGAAGCAAATCTTAAAAGCAATAAAAGATTTGAAACCTAGTGAAAATAGAAATAGTTGAGTACAAGGGAATGATAGGCCTTCCTTCAATAACTTTAACAAGTTACCAAGAATGTAGAACTATCCCTATAACACTCAGTGGAAAGATGAAAAGCCAATCCTTCCTAAAAAAAGGGAAAAACCTAGTGATAAAACTCCTGACCCATTACATAGGAATTCAATAAACATGAATGATGATGTTCCATGGTGTATTATTTGTCAATCACCTCATGATCCTTATTACTCTGTAATTGCTCAAAAATGTTTGTGTAGATGGAGAGCAAGAAAGTAATGATGAAGAATCTTATGATGATCGAGGATGTGCCATGACTTCTTCATCTATGTATGATGAAGTGGATTCTACTAAAGAAGATGAGGGTCAAGATGTTACAAGTTCCCAAGTTAGAAGTGAGGTTTACCATTAGGTTTTTTTTTTTTATGAAGAAGAAAGTCAGCTAGATGATGTCCAGTGTAATACTATGAGGAATGATGAATCAATGGTGTTAAGAAGACCTTCTGATGAAGAAATTGCACAAATCATAGTAGATATGGTTACCCAAGCCAAGAGTAACTATAATTTAAGAAATAGGGTAGTGTTTGATTCAAGTCAAAAGCCATCTGGTATATTCATCAAGAAGTCAGATAGGGATGTGAAACAAGCTCAAGATAAACATAAGGCTGTAGAAGTTGTTAGTAAGACTAAGATCAAAAAAAATCTCACTTTTGCTACTCCCAATATGACTTATAGCATAAAGGCTAAACCTCTTGAGGAAACTTTCATTTCTTCCCAAAAGGAAGTCAAAACCCAAAACAAGGACCATCCTAGTCTTACAGAACATGAAGAAAACAAGGAGGTTACCATTATTAAGCAAGATATAGTTGACCCCAAGTATATCCCGGTTGATATGGGAAAACTATTATCACAAATTACTATTAAAGTCCCCTTGTTAGAAATGATGAGAATAGAGGAACATAAAGACAAGGCTTTGAGTTGGGTGAATGGAGTTACTCCTTCTGACACCCAAAATCCCACTAAGGTTGGTAAACTGGTTGCCTCGGTAAGTGATTCAAATGAAAATCAGTGTGGTGAAATTATTTCTGAGATCCCTCAAATCTATTTGGATACCAATGTTGTCAATAGTATGTCAAGAACGGTTGATCCTTTCTTTTTATCTTTAATAGTAAATGGAAAGATGTTAAAAAATGGTATGATTGATTCAGGGGCTTCCAATACTGTTATGCCTACAGAAATAATGAAGTCTTTAGGTTTGAGTGTTGATACACCTCATGGGAGATGTCAAGCCATGGATTCAAGAGAAGTCCCTATTATTGGTACTATAAGAGCACTACCTTATAGGTTGGCAGCTTTCCTAGACAAGTTGTTAACTATGAGTGTTTTAGTGGTTGACATCCCACCTCACTATGGAATGTTATTATCTAGAAAGTGGAGTGCTTCCATGGGAGGTAGTATCTAGTGTGATTTATCCTTTGCAACTTTTAACATTGATGGAAACAATGTAAAAGTGTCCAGAGAAAGTAGAACCCCACAAATGATTGAACTAACTGATGTTGATGATCTAAATTGTTGTGTGGATGTTGATATGGAGAATTTTAGAGTGGAAAAACCCATTTTGTAGAAGGAAGATATAGATCCACTAACTGAAGAACTATAGCAACAACAAAATGGGTTGTGGAAAATGTATTTTGATGGAGCTTGTTCAAAAGAGGGTTCAAGAGCTGGAGTCCTATTCATATCTCCATTAGGTACCACTTTCAAGTATTCTTTCCTATTGACTTTTCAATGTACAAATAACATTGGTGAATATGAAGCATTGTCCTTAGGACTGAACATTTCCATTAAACATGGGATAAAATGTTTAAAATTTTTTGGTGACTCTGAACTTGTGGTGGCACAAGTTAGATCCAAGTATTCTATCAAAAATGATAAACTGAAACTATATAAGCATGTTATTTGGGATCAGATTGAATTGTTTGATGCTTTCAACATCTATTGGGTGGAAAGGTCTAAAAACATAATGGCTGATTTTTTAGCTAATGTTGCCTTAAAAGGAGATGATGTAACCTTGTCTACAGTATCAATAGATGAAATAAAAGGTAGGCTTGTTGTTCTAGATAATATTTACAATTGGTAGGTCTTTGAAGATGACCATGACATTTTAAAATTTATTCATTGCCTTGACATGTATGAAGATCAACTTATAGACTGTAACACTTTAGTTGAGGAAATTGATGGTAAAGATATGGTCATGAGAAATGAAGTGATCCAATTAAATAAAAATCATATTCCTAAGGGTTTAACTGAATTAGAAGAATTATATAGCAGTCAAGATGATCACATGTTAAAAACTAGTAATGCTAAAATAGAAGATTTGGAGGAAGTGAACTTGGGATCATATAACACACCTCAAATGGTCTATATTGGGAAAGGATTGGATCCTCAAATAAGATATAATCTGATCAAGTTGTTAAGGAAACACAAGCATGTATTTGCATGGTCTTATGATGACCTAAAAGCCTATAGAGACAACCTTTTCCAACATGAGATCCCATTAAAGAAAGATGTTAATCCATTTAGATGGAAACAGAGACCTATTAATCCATTATTGGCTCCTAAAATGTGGCAGGAACTTGTTAAGTTAAGTGATGGAAGGATAATTCAGCCTATAAGGCACTCAATGTGGGTATCTAACCTAGTCCCAGTCAGAAAGAAAAATGGTGATATTAGGTTATGTGTGGATTTTAGAAATCTAAATGGGTATGTGCAAGATCATGAGGGGCCAAACTATGCCCTTAAGTGGCAATGAAAAATCACCAAATCAGGGTTAGTCAACTTGATGTGAAAATTTCAACTAGCTATGAACCTAATATCAAAAAGTTGTAATAATAGAATCTGTAGAAAATTGAATGTAGTTTCTAAACTACTAGGCCTTTTTTGAGAAAAAGTTAGTATGATTGGTGAAAAGTATAGATTTCAATGCAGGAGTACAAAAATTTCAAGAAAAAAATAAGAAGTAGGTGTATGTCTGACCACCTTAATCATAATCAAATGATAATATTTTATTATAAGATTTTATATATAAGTAGTAGACTCATGCCCGGATGTGACACATATTTTTTTGTAATTTTATTCCAAAAAAATAATTAATTATGAATTTTCTGCTACAATGTTTTCAGAATAAAATAACTCCCGTGTCTGACCACATTAACTCATTCAAAACTTTACAAAATTCAAAAAAAAATAAAAATTTCCTTATAGTAGGCGAAGCATAGAATGTGACGCATTTTTTGGACTTCAAAAATGTTATACCATTTGAAAGTTATAGTCATTTTTCAATCAGTATATAAATTAGCACTTTAGAGGTAGCTCAATTAGAAAATAACTAATAATTACTTACCGAATACAAAATTTGACAGCAATTATATCGATAGAAAGCTGATAATCTCCTTAAGATACCCTTTTCATTTTATCAAATTCAGGTGAAAAAAAGTCATCAACTACATTGTCAAAGTCTGGAACTCAGAGAAACAGGGGAAAAACACATATTTGAGACATTCCAATAGTTGACCATGTAGGTTTGGTGCACAAAGCAATACCAAGCCTAATCAAGTACCCGATATTTTTGGGTCCCCGATATTTACCTGAATATGATGCAGAATTTTGAATTTTCACTTTGCCTCCACTTTCTCCCTCCCATTTCTCCATCCTTCATAAACTATATATTAGTTATATATTAGATATATTAAATATTATATAATATCAATTATATATTAAATGTTATATAATATATATTTTACATTAAATATTATTTAATATATATTAATATTAAAAACTATATATTAGATTATATATTATATAATATACATGTTACATTAAATATTATTTAATTATATATTAATATCAAAAACTATATATTAGATTATATATTATATATTAAATATTATATAATACACATTTTACATTTTAAATATTATTTAATATGATTCTGAGCATGAGCATGAGTCCCTATAGGGGCATAGTTGTGCCTTTTACAGGTGCTGAAAACCCTAGCTATGCAGAAATGGAGGCTTTGAAGAATAGTTCACTGGAGGCGGATTATAGAAGCAGAGGGCAAGAGAATCACTCTGTTTCCACTCCCAGTGGCTGTGAAATGGTATCTTTCCCTACTTTTTCAACCGAAATGCTAAATTGCAAAGGTTCTCGAAATAGATTCTGGTCACCGGATAATTGTACCACACCTATTGATAATCCGACAACTCAACAGAGTCATTGGGAGGTTAAACAAGAACAACTAGATGAACCTTTGAACTGGCCGAAGATTATGGAGAGTGGGGAAGGTTTTGGTAAAATGAGCAGTTGTACTGGAAATTATACAAGTGCCATAGAATTGACCGCATTAATAAATTTAAAGAAGAGATCAGCGGCAGCGTGACATTATGAGGAAAGCCTTGTCATTTCGATGGTGCTACCCCGAGATTATGAAGAATGTCTTGCCGCTTCAATGCCAGCACCACTTTTGTCTCAGACTTTCACCATTGCTTCTCATCAGTACTATGAGATATGGCAGGGATTGCGGGCTTTTGCACAGCATAGTCCATCATAAATTCTCTATAAATCATCATGCGTTATAGTATTATGCACGTTTCTAAATGACTTACTTGAAGAATTTAATTTTTACCTTAATTTTGGATCCATGGATTGTCATTTTGCGCTAGTAGAGAAGATGCGGATTGCAAGAATTTGATAAATTTGGTTTATCTCATTTTTTTTCTCTGCCATTTCTAAGTAATATGATTTTGTTTTTGTCCGTCTTAAATGATTTTGCCTGAAGTTAATGAATTTTTTTAATCAATTTTGTCTGAAGTTTTAATGAAATTTCTTCCATGGATGCTAATGAAATCTCTTCCATGAATGCTGATAAGATGTTTAAATTTAGAGTTAATAAATTCTATAGCTTGAATGTTGTTTGTTGTAGAAGGTTATTTTCATGGTTTGTGATTCATGCAATTCCTTAATAGTTTCATTCTTAACAGAATTCATAACTAGATTTTCCATAGCCAATTTTCTTCTTGATCGTTGCAATATTTTCTCCTCTGCTGAACATTTTGTAATCAGTTGATATACAATCACATTTTTCTCTTGGCCAATTCTGTGGGCTCATGATTGAGCCTATAGATCCACAAAAGGGTTGAAATATGGATCTAGTGGAAGAGTAGTATTAGCAAGAAGTCATTCACTAACATCTCATTTGGGTCATGGGGCCTCCCTAGGGGTCCTAGTATGCATATCACGAGTTACGACCCCTAGGGAGTCCCAATGACCCCTTTTGACACATTGGAATGCTCAAGTGTGTCTTAAGGGGTCCTAAGACCCCTTAAGACACCCTTGAGCATTCCAATGTGTCAATAGGGGTCATGGGGTCTCCCTAGGCATCCCAGTACATCTTATCACACATTAGGACCCCTAGGAAGTCCCCATGACCCCTTTTGACACATTGGAATGCTCAAGTGTGTCTTAAGGGATCCTAGGACCCCTTCGGACACACTTGAGCATTCCAAAGTGTCAAAAGGGGTAATGGGGACTCCCTAGCGGTCCTAGTACACCTTATCACATGTTAGGATCCCTAGGAAGTCCCGATGACCCCTTTTGACACATTGGAATACTCAAGTATGTCTTAAGGGGTCCTACGACCCCTTCGGACACACTTGAGCTTTCCAATGTGTCAAAAGGGGTCATAGGGACTCCATAGGGGTCCTAACACATGATAAGGCATACTAGGACCCGTAGGCAGTCCCAATAACCCCTTTTGACACATTGAAACACTCAAGTGTGTCTTAAGTAGTCATAGGATCCCTTAAGACACACTTGAGCATTCTGATGTGTCAAAAGGGGTCATGGGGACATCCTAGGGGTCATAACACATCATAAGGCATACTAGGACCCCTAGGGAGTCCCCATGACCCCTTTTGACACATTGGAATGCTCAAGTGTGTCTTAAGGAGTCTTAAGACCCCTTAAGACACATTTGAGCATTCCAATGTGTCAAAAGGGGTCATGGGGACTCCCTAGGGGTCCTAACACATGATAAGGTGTACTAGGACCCCTAGGGAGTCCCCATAACCTTGTTTGACACATTGGAATGCTCAAGTCTATCTTAAGGGGTCCATTGGAATACTTAAGTGTGTCTTAAGGGGTCCTAGGACCCCTTAAGACACACTTGAGCATTCCAATCTGTCAAAAGGGGTCATGGGGAGTCCCTAGGGGTCCAAATGTGTGATAAGATGTACTAGGACACCTACGGAGTCCCTGTGACCCCGTTTGACATATTGGAATGCTCAAGTGTGTCCTTAGGGGTCCTACAACCCCTTAAGACACACTTGAGCATTCCAATGTGTCAAAAGGTGTCATGGGGACTCCCTAGGGGTCCTAACGCATGATAAGGTGTACTAAGACTCCTAGGGAGTCCCCATGACCTCATTTGACACATTGGAATGCTCAAGTATGTCTTAAGGGGTCCTAAGACCCCTTACGACACACTTGACCATTCTAATGTGTCAAAAGGAGTCATGGGGATTCCCTAGGGTTCCTAACATGCGATAAGGTGTACTAGGACCCCTAGGGAGTCCTTGTGACCCCTTCTGACACATTGGAATTCTCAAGTGTGTCTTAAGTGGTCCTAAAACCTCTTAAGACACATGTGAGCACTCCAATGTGTCAAAAGAGGTCATGGGGACTCCCTAGGGGTCCTAACATGTGATAAGGCATACCAGGACACCTAGGGAGTCCCCATGACCCATTTTAACACATTGGAACATTCAAGTGTATGTTAAGGAGTCCTACGACCCCTTAAGACACACTTGAGTATTCCAATGTGTCAAAAGAGGTCATGGACACTTCCTAGGGGTCCTACCACATGATAATCCATACTAGGACCCCCAGGGAGTCCCCATGATCCCTATTGACACTTTTCAATGCTCAAGTGTGTCTGAAGGGGTCCTAAGACCCCTTAAGACAAACTTGAGCATTCCAATGTATCAAACGGGGTCATGGGAACTCCCTAGGGGTCCTAGTACATCTTATCACGTGTTAGGACCCCTAGGAAGTCCCCATGACCCCTTTTGACACATTAGAATGCTCAAATGTGTCTTAAGGGGTCCTGAGAGCCCTCAAGATACACTTGACCATTCTAATGTGGCAAAAGGGGTCACGGGCACTCCCTAAGGGTCCTAGTATGCCTTATCACGCATTAGAACCCCTATGGAGTCCCCCATGACCTCTTTTGACATATTTGAATGCTCAACTATGTCTTAAGGGGTCGTACGAACCCTTAAGACACACTTGAGCATTTGAATGTGTCAAATGTGGTCACAAGGACTCCCTAGGGGTCCTAATATGCCTCATAACATGTTAGGACACCTAGGGAGTCCCCATGACCCCTTTTGACACATTGGAATGCTCAAGTGTGTCTTAATGGGGTCTTAAGACCCCTTACAATAGACTTGAAAATTCCAATGTGTGAAAAGGGGTCATGGGGATTCCCTAGGGGACCTAACACGTGATAAGGCATACTAGGACCCCTTGGGAGTCCGCGTGACCCCGTTTGACACAATAGAACACTCAAGTTTGTCTTAAGGGGTCCTAAGACTGATTAAGACACACTTGAATGTTCCAATGTGTTAAAAGGGCTCATGGGGACTCCCTAGGGGTCCTAGTACACCTTATCATGTGTTAGGACCCCTAGGGAGACCTCATCACCCCTTTTGACACACTAGAATGCTCAAGTGTGTCCTAAGGGGTCCTAAGACCCCTTAAGCCACACTTAAGCATTCCAATATGTCAAACAGAGTCATGGGGACTCCCTAGCATTCCTAGTACACCTTATCATGCATTAGGACCCCTAGGAAGTCCCCATGACCCCTTTTGACACATTGGAATGCTCAAGTGTGTCTTAAGGGGTCCTAGGAGCCCTTAACACACACTTGAGTGTTCAAATGTGTCAAAAGAGGTCATGAGGAATCCCTAGACATCCTAGTAAACCTTATCATGAGTTAGGACCCTGTGACCTTTTTTGACACATTAGAATGCTCAAGTGTGTCTTGAGGGGTCCTAAGACCCCTTAAGACACACTTGAGCATTCCAATGTGTCAAAAGAGGTCACGGGGATTCCCTAAGGGTCCTAGTACACCTTATCACATGTTAGGACCCCTAGGGAGTCCCCATGACCCCTGTTGACACATTGGAATACTCAACTATGTCTTAAGGGATTGTGGGACCTCTTAAGACACACTTGAGCATTCCAATGTGTCAAACAGGGTCACGGGAACTCCCTAGGGGTCCTAGTATGCCTTATCATGGGTTAGGATAGCTAGGGAGTCCATATGACCTTTTTTGAAACATTGGAACACTCAAGTGTGTCTTAAGAGGTCCTCATACCCCTTACAACACATTGGAACACTCAAGTGTGTCTTAAGGGGTCCTAAGACCCCTTACGACACACTTGAGCATTCCAATGTGTCAAAAGTGGTCATGAGAACTCCTTAGGAGTCCTAACACATGATACGGCATACAAGGACCCCTAGGGAGTCCCCATGACCCCTTTTGACACATTGGAATGCTCAAGTGTGTCTTAAGGGGTCCTAAGCCCCTTAAGATAGACTTGAGCATTCTAATGTGTCAAATGGGGTCACAGGGACTCCCTAGGGGTCCTAACACGTGACAAGGTATACTATGACCCCTAAGCAGTCCCCATGACCACTTTTGACACATTCAAACACTCAAGTGTGCGTTAAGGGCCCCTAAGACCCCTTAAGACACACTTGCCCATTCTAATGTGTCAAAAGGGGTCATGGGGACTTCCTAGGGCTCCTAACATGTGATAAAGTGTATTAGCACACCTAGAGAGTCCCCATGACACCGTTTGGCACACTAGAAAGCTCAAGTGTGTCTTAAGGGGTCTTAGGACCCCTTTAGACACACTTGAGCATTCAAAAGTGTCAAAAGGGGTCATAGGGACTCCCTAGGGGTCCTAGTATGCCTTATCACACATTAGGACCCCTACGAAGTCCCCGTGACCCTTTTTAACACATTGGAATGATCAAGTGTGTCTTAATGGGTCCTAGGACCCCTTAACACATAGTTGAATGTTCCAATGCTGCAAAAGGGGTCGTGGGGAATCCCTAGGGGTCCTAGTATGCCTTATCATGCGTTAGGACTCCTAGGGAGTGCCCATGACCCCTTTTCACACATTGAAATGCTCAAGTGTGTCTTAAGGTGTCTTAGGACCCATTTAGACACACTTGAGCATTCCAATGGGTCAAAAGGGGTCACAAAGAGTCCCTAAGTGTCCTAGTACACCTTATCACATGTTAGGACCCCTACAGAGTCCCCATGACCCCTTTTAACACATTGGAATGCTCAAGTGTGTCATAATGGGTCGTAGGAACCCTTAAGACACACTTGAGTGTTCCAATGTGTCAAACGGGGTCACGGGTACTATCTTGGGGTACTATTATGCCTTATCACATGTTAGGACACCTAGGGAGTATCCATGACCCCTTTTGACACATCAGAACACTTAAGTGTGTCTTAAGGGGTCCTAAGACCCCTTATGACACACTTGAGCATTCCAATGTGTCAAAAGGGGTCATGGTGACTCCCTAGTAGTCTGAGTACACCTTGTCATGCATTAGGACCCCTAGAGAGTCCCAATGACCTCTTTTGACACATTGGAATGCTCAAGTGTGTCTTAAGGGGCCCCTTAAGACACACTTGAGCATTCCAATGTGTCAGAAGTGGTCATGGGGACTCCCTAGGGGTCCTAGTATGCCTTATCACATGTTAGGACCCCTATGGAGTCCTCATGACCCATTTTGACACATTGGAATGCTCAAGTGTGTCTTAAGAGGACCACTTTGGACACACTTGAGCATTCCAATGTGTCAAAAGAGGTCATGGGGTATCCATGGGGGTCCTAACATGTGATAAGGCATACTAGGACCCTTATGGAGTCCCCATGACCCCTTTTGACACATTGGAACACTCAAGTGTGTCTTTTGGCATCCAATTCCAATGTGTCAAAAGGGGTTATGGGGACTCCCTAGGGGTCCTAGTATGCCTTATCATGCATTATGACCCCTAGGGAGTCCTCATGACCCCTTTTGATACATTGGAATGCTCAAGTGTGTCTTAAGGGGTCCTAAGACCACTTAAGACAAACTTGAGCATTCCAATGTGTCAAACAGGGTCATAGGGACTCCCTAGGGGTCCTAGTACACCTTATCACATGATAGGACACCTAGGAAGTCCCCCTAACCACTTTTGACAAATTGGAATGCTCAAGTGTGTCTTAAGGTGTCCTAGCTAAAACCCCTTAAGACACACTTGAGTGTTCCAATGTGTCAAAAGGGGTCATGGGGACTCCCTAGGGTTCCTACTACACCTTATCATGCATTAGGACCCCTAGGGATTCCCCATGACCTTGTTTGACACATTGGACCCCTTAAGACACACTTGAGTGTTCCAATGTGTCAAATAGGGTCATGGGGAGTACCTAGGGGTCCTAGTACACTTTATCACATGTTAGGACCCCTAGGAAGTCCCCATGACCCCTTTTGACACATTGGAATGCTCAAGTGTGTTGTAAGGGATCTTAGGACCCCTCAAGACACACTTGAGTGTTCCAATGTGTCAAAAGGGGTCATAGGGACTCCCTAGGTGTCATAACACATGATAAGGTGCAATAGGACCCCTAGGGAGTCCCCATGAGCCTATTTCACACATTGAAATGCTAAAGTGTGTCTGAAGGGGTCCTACAACCCCTTAAGACACACTTGAGCATACCAATGTGTCAAAATGGGTCACAGGGACTCCCTAACGGCCCTAAGGTTTGATAAGATGTACTAGGACCCCTAGGGAGTTGCCATGACCTATTTTGACACATTGGAACACTCAAGTGTGTGTTAAGGGGTTCTGGGACCCCTTAAGATATAATTGAGCATTCCAATGTGTCAAAAGGGGTCATGGGGACTTCATAGGAATCCTAACATGTGACAAGGTGTAATAGGACCCCTAGGGAGTCCCCATGACCCCATTTGACTTATTGGAATGCTCAAGTGTGTCTTAAAGGGTCTTAGGACCCCTTAAGACACACTTGAGCATTCCAATGTGTCAAAAGGGGTCATGGGGACTTCCTAGGGGTCGTAACACATGATAAGGTGTACTAGGATCCCTACGGAATCCCCATGACCCCTTTCACACATTGGAATGCTCAAGTGTGTCTTAAGGGGTCTTTGGACCCCTTAAGAAAAACTTGAGCATTCCAATGTGTGAAAAGGGGTGATGGAGACTCTTGAGGGGTCCTAACATGTGATAACATGTACTAGGACCCATAGGGAGTCCCCGTGACCCCTTTTGACACATTGGAATGCTCAAGTGTGTCTTTAGGGGTCTATTCCAATGTGTCAAAAGGGGTCATGGGGACTCCCTAGGGGTCCTAGTATGCCTTATCACATGTTAGGACCCCTACAGAGTCCCCATGACCGCTTTTGACACACTGGAATTCTCAAGTATGTCTTAAGGGGTCCTAAGACCTCTTAAGACACACTTGAGCATTCCAATGTGTCAAACGGGGTCATGGGGAATCCCTAGGGGTCCTAGTACACTTTATCATGCATTAGGACCCCTAGGGAATCCTCGTCACCCCTTTTGACACATTGGAACACTCAAGTGCGGCTTAAGGGGTCCTAAGACCCCTTAACACACACTTGAGTGTTCCAATGTATCAAACAGGGTCATGGGGCCTCTCTAAGGGTCCTAGTACACCTTATCATGGGTTAGGACCCCTAGGAATTCCCCATGACCCCTTTTGAAACATTGGAATGCTCAAGTGTGCCTTAAGCGGTCCTATGACCCCTTAACACACACTTGAGTGTTAAAATGTGTCAAAATAGGTCACGGGGATTCCTTAGGGCTCCTAGTACACCTTATCATGTGTTAGGACCCCTACGGAGTCCCCATGACCCCTGTGGCACATTGGAGTGCTCAAGTGTATCTTAAGGGGTCGTAGGACCCCTTAAGACACACTTGAGCATTCCAATGTGTCAAACGGGGTCACGCAGACTCCCTAGGGGTCATGAGAACTCCCTAGGAGTCCTAACATGTGATAAGGCATACTAGGGCACCTAGGGAGTTCTTGTGACCCCTTTTGACACATTGGAATGCTCAAGGGTGTCTTAAGGTGTCATAAAACCCCTTAAGACACACTTGAGCATTCCAATATGTCAAAAGTGGTCACGGAGACTCCCTGGGGGTTGTAACATGTGATAAGGCATACTAGGACCTCTAGGGAGTCCCCATGACCCCTTTTGACACATTCAAACACTCAACTATGTTTTAAGGGGTCCTAGGACCCCTTAAGACAAACTTGAGCATTCCAATGTGTAAAAAGGGGTCATGGGGACTTCATAAGCATCCTAACATGTGATAAGATTTACTAGGACACCTAGGGAGTCCCCATGACACTGTTTGAGACACTAGAATGCTCAAGTGTGTCTTAAGGTGTCTTAGGACCCCTTTAGACACACTTGAGCATTCCAAAGTGTCAAAAGGGGTAAGAGGGACTCCCTAGGGGTCCTAGTATGCCCTATCACATGTTAGGACCAATGGAATTCTCAAGTGTGTCTTAATGGCTCCTAGGACCCCTTAACACACAGTTGAATGTTCCAATATGTCAAAAGGGGTCATGGGGACTCCCTAGGGGTCCTAGTACACCTTATCATGCATGAGGACCCCTAGGGAGTCCCCATGACCACTTTTCACACATTGGAATGCTCAAGTGTGTCTTAATGTGTCTTACGACCCCTTTAGACACACTTGAGCATTCCAATGTGTCAAAAGGGGTCACGGGGACTCCCTAGGTGTCCTAGTAAGCCTTATCACATGTTAGGACCTCTACGGAGTCCCCATGACCCCTTTTGACACATTGGAATTCTCAAGTGTGTCTGAAGGGGTCGTAGGAACCCTTAAGACACACTTGAGCATTCCAATGTGTCAAATGGGGTCACAGGGACTCCCTTGGGGTCACAGTATGTCTTATCATGTGTTAGGACACCTAGGGAGTCTCCATGACCTATTTTGACACATTGGAATGCTTAAGTGTGTCTTAAGGGATCCTAAGACCCCTTACGACAAACTTGAGCATTCCAATGTGTCAAAATGGGTCATGGGGACTCCCTAGCAGTCCTAATAAACCTTATCATGTGTTAGGACCCCTAGGGAGTCCCCATGATCCCTTGTGTCACATTGGAATGCTCAAGTGTATCTTAAGGGGTCTCTTAAGACACACTTGAGCATTCCAATGTGTCAAAAGTGGTCATGGGGACTCCCTAGGGGTCCTAGTATGCCTTGTCACACGTTAGGACCCCCAAGGATACCCAATGACCCCTTTTCACGGGGACTCCCTAGCGGTCCTAAAATGCCTTATCACATGTTTGGACCCCAAGGGAGTCCCCATGACCCCTTTTGACACATTCTAATGCTCGAGTATGTTGTAAGGGGTCTTAGGACCCCTTAAGACACACTTGAGCATTCTAATGTGGCAAAAGGGGTCATGGGGACTCCCTAGGTGTCCTAACATGTGATAAGGCATACAAAGACCCCTAGGGAGTCCCTGTGACCCCATTTGACACATTGGAAGACTCGAGTGTGTCTTAAGGGGTCCTATGACCACTTAAGACACACTCAAGTGTTCTAATGTGTCAAAAGGGGTCGCAGGGACTCCCTAATGGTCCTAACATGTGATAAGGCATAATTGGACCCTTAGGGAGTCCCCATGACCCATTTTGAAACATTGGAATAGTCAAGTGTGTGTTAAGGAGTCCTAGGACCCCTTAAGAAACACTTGAGCATTCCAATGTTTCAAAAGGGATCATGGGGACTTCCTAGGGGTCCTAACATGTGATAAGGTGTACTAAGACCCCTTAAGACACACTTGAGTGTTCCAATGTGTCAAATGAGGTCATGGGGACTCCCTACGGGTCCTAGTACACCTTATCACATGTTAAGACCCCTAGGAAGTCCCCATGACCCCTTTTGACACATTGGTATGCTCAAGTGTGTCGTAAGGGGTCTTAGGACCCCTTAAGACACACTTGAGTGTTCCAATGTGTCAAAAGGGGTCCTAGGGACTCCCTAGGTCTCCTAACATATGATAAGGCATAATAGGACCTCTAGGGAGTCTCCGTGACACCGTTTCACACATTGGAATGCTTAGGTGTGTCTTAAGGGGTACTATGACCCCTTAAGACACACTTGAGCATTCCAATGTGTCAAAAGGGGTAACAGAGACTTCCTAGAGGCCCTAACGTGTGATAAGGCATACTAGGACCCTTAAGGAGTCCCCATGACCCCTTTTGAAACATAGGAACACTCAAGTGTGTGTTAAAGGGTCCTAGGACCCCTTAAGACACATTTGAGCATTCCAATGTGTCAAAAGGGGTCATGTGGAATTCCTAGGGGTCCTAATGCATGATAAGGTGTACTAGGAACCCTAGCGAGTCCCCATGACCCCTTTGACAAATTGGAATGCTCAAGTGTGTCTTAAAGAGTCTTAGGACCCCTTAAGAAACACTTGAGCATTCCAATGTGTCAAAAGGGGTGATGGAGACTCCCTATGGGTCCTAACGTGTGATAAGGCATACTAGCACCCCTAGGGAGTCTCGATGACCCCTTTTGACACATAGGAATGCTCAAGTGTGTCTTTATAGGTCTGTTCCAATGTGTCAAAAGGGGACACAGGGACTCCCTAGGGGTCCTAGTATGCCTTATCATGTGGTAGGACCCCTCGAGATTCCCCATGACCCCTTTGGACACATTGGAATGCTCAAGTGTGTCTTAAGGGGTACTAAGACCCCTTAAGACACACTTGAGCATTCCAATGTGTCAAACAGGGTCATCCGAACTCCCTAGGAGTCCTAGTAAACTTTATCATGCATTAGGACCCTTACAGAATCCCCATCACCCCTTTGGACACATTGGAATGCTCAAGTGTGCCTTAAGGGGTCCTAAGACCCCTTCAATCACACTTAAGTGTTCCAATGTATCAAACAGGGTCATTGTGACTCTCTAGGGGTCCTAGTACACCTTATCATGCATTAGGACCCCTAGGAATTCCCCATGACCCCTTTTGACACATTTGAATGCTCAAGTGTGTCTTAAGGGGTCCTAGAAACCCTTAACACACACTTGAGTATTCCAATGTGTCAAAATAGGTCATGGCAACTCTCTAGGGGTCCTATTACACCTTATCACACATTAACACCCCTAGGAGTCCCCGTGACCCCTTTTGACATACTTTAAGGGGTTGTAGGACCCCTTAAGACACACTTTAGCATTACAATGTGTGAAACGGGGTCATGGGGATTCCCTAGGGGTCCTAGTACACCTTATCACATGTTAGGACACCTAGGGAGCCCCCATGACCCCTTTTGACACATTGGAATACTCAAGTGTCTTAAGGGGTTGTAAGACCCCTTACGACACACTTGAGCATTCCAATGTGTCAAAAGGGATAATGGGGACTTCTTAGGGGTCCTAACAGATGATAAGGTGTACTAGGACCCCTAGGGAGTCCCCATGACACTGTTTGACACATTTGAATGCTCAAGTGTATCTTAAGGGGTCTTAGTACACCTTATCACATGTTAGGACCCCTATGAAGTCCCCATCACCCCTTTTGACCCATTGGAACACTCAAGTGTGTCTTAAGGGGTCCTAGGACCCTTTAAGACACACTTGAGCATTCCAATGTGTCAAAAGGGGTCATGGGGACTTCATAGTCATCTTAGTATGCCTTATCATGTGTTAGGAGCCCTAGGGAGTCCCCGTGACCCCTTTGGACACATTGGAATGCTCAAGTGTGTCTTAAGGGGTCGTAAGACCCCTTAAGACACACCTAAGCATTTTAATGTGTCAAACGGTGTCACAGGGACTCCCTAGGGGTCCTCGTACACCTTCTCCCACATTAGGACACCTAGGGAGTCCCCATGACCCCTTTTGACACATTGGAATGCTCAAGTGTGTCTTAAGGGGTCCTAAGACCCCTTACAAAACACTCAAGCATTCCCATGTGTCAAAAAGTGTCATGGGGACTCCCTAGGGGTCCTAACATGTGATAAGGCATTCCAGGACCCATAGGAGTCACCATGATCCCTTTTGACACATTAGAATGCTCAAGTGTGTCTTAAGGGGTCCTAAGACCCCTTAAGACACACTTGAGCATTCTAATGTGTCAAAAAGGGTCACGGGGACTCCCTAGGGGTCGTAATGTGTGATAAGGTGTACTAGGACCCCTAGGGAGTCCCCATGACCTCTGTTAACACATGGAAACACTCAAGTGTGTGTTAAGGGGTCCTAGGACACCTTAAAACACACTGGTGCATTGCAATGTGTCAAAAGGGGTCATGCGGACTTCCTAGGGGTGCTAACACGTGATAAGGTGTACTAGGACCCCTAGGAAGTCCCCTTGACCTTATCTGACACATTGAAATGCTCAAGTGTGTCTTAAGGGGTCTTAAGACCCCTTTGAACACACTCGAGCATTCTAAAGTGTCAAAAGGGGTCATGAGGACTCCCTGGGGGTACTAGAATGCCTTATCACATATTAGGACCCCTAGGAAGTCCCCATGACCCCTTTTCACACATTGGAATGCTCAAGTGTGTCTTAAAGGGTCCTAGGACCCTTTAAGACACACTTGAGCATTCCAATGTGTGAAAAGGGGTCATAGGGACTTCCTAGGGGTCCTAACATGTGATAAGGCATACTAGGACCCCTTAACACACACTTGAATGTTCCAATGTGTCAAAAGGTGTCATGGGGACTCCCTAGAGGTCCTAGTATGCCTTATCATGCGTTAGGACCCCTAGGGAGTCCCCATGACCCCTTTTGACACATTGGAATGCTCAAGTGTATCCAAGGGGGTCCTAGGACCCCTTAAGACACACTTGAGCATTCTAATGTGTCAAAAGGGGTCATGGGAACTTCTTAGGGGTCCTAATGCTTGAAAAGTCATACTACGACCCCTAAGGAGTTCCCATGACCCCTTTTGACACTTTTTGATCCTTGAGTGTCTCCGATGGGGTCTGAGGACCCCTTAACACACACTTTAATGTTCCAATGTGTCAAAAGGGGTCATGGAGACTGTCTAGGGGTCTTACTACACCTTATCACGTGTTAGGACCCCTAGGAAGTCCCCATGACCCCTTTTGACACATTGGAATGCTCAACTATGTGTTAAGGGGCCCTAGGATGCCTTAACATGCACTTGAGTGTTCCAATGTGTCAAAAGAGGTCATGGGGACTCCCTAGGGGTCCTATTACACCTTATCATACGTTAGGACCCCTAGGGAGTCCCCGTGACCCCTTTTGATGCATTGGAACTCTCAAGTGTGTCTTAAGGTGTCTTAGGACCCCTTAAGACACACTTGAAGATTCCAATATGTGAAAAGGGGTCACAAGGAATCCCTCGGGGTCGTAGTATTCCTTATCATTCGTTACAACCCCTAGGGAGTCCCCATGACCCCTTTTGACACATTCAAATGCTCAAGTGCATCTTAAAGGGTCCTAAGACCCCTTACGACACACTTGAGTATTTCAATGTTTCAAAAGAGGTCATCAAGACTCCCTAGAGGTCCTAGTATGCCTGATCATGCATTAGGACCCGTAGGGAGTCCCCATGACCCCTTTTGACACATTGGGACACTCAAGTGTGTCTTAAGGGGTCCTACAACCCCTGAAGACACACTTGATCATTCTAATGTGTCAAAAGGGGTCATGGGCACTCCCTAGGGGTCCTAACATATGATAAGCCATACTAGGACCCCTAGGGAGTTCCTGTGACCCATTTTGACACATTGGAATGCTCAAGTGTGTCTTAACGGGTCCTAAGGCACCTCAAGAGACACTTGAGAGTTCCAATGCATTAAAAGGGGTCATGAGGACTCCCTAGAGGTCACACGATAAGGCCTAATAGGACACCTAGAGAGTCCTCATGACCCCTTTGGACACATTGAAACACTCAAGTGTGTGTTAAGGGTTTCTAGGACCCCTTGAGACACACTTGAGCATTCCAATGTGTCAAAAGGGGTCATGGGGACTCCATAGGTGTCCTAGTATTCCTTATGATGTGTTAGGACACCTAGGAAGTCCCCATGATCCCTTTTGACACATTGGAATGCTCAAGTGTGTCTTAACAGGTCCTAAGACCCCTTACGACACACTTGAGCATTCCAATGTGTCAAAAGGGATAATGGGGACTTCCTAGGGGTCCTAGAGCATGATAAGGTGTACTAGGACCCCTAGGGAGTCCCCATGACACCGTTTGACACTTTGGAATGCTCAAGTGTGTCTTAAGGGGTCAAAAGGGGTCAGAGGGACACACTTGAGCATTCCAATGTGTCAAAAGGGGTCAGAGGGACTCCCTAGGGGTCCTATTATGCCTTATCACATGTTAGGACCTCTAGGGAGTCCCCATGACCCCTTTTGACACATTGGAATGCTCAGGTGTGTCTTAAATGGTCCTAAGACCCCTTACAACACACTTGAGCATTTCAATGTGTCAAAAGAGGTCATCGGGACTCCCTAGAGGTCCTAGTATGCCTTATCATGTGTTAGGACCTGTAGGGAGTCCCCATGACCCCTTTTGACACATTGGAACACTCAAGTGTGTCTTAAAGGGTCCTATGACCCCTTAAGACACACTTGAGCATTCCAATTTGTCAAAAGGGGTCATGGGGACTCCTTAGGGGTCCTAGTATGCCTTATCACATGTTAGGACCCCTAACGAGTCCTTGTGACCCCTTTTGACACATTGGAACACTCAAGTGTGTCTTAAGGGGTTGTAGGACCCCTTAAGACACACTTGAGCATTCCAATGTGTCAAAAGGGGTCACGGGGACTCCCTAGGGATCCTAGTATGCCTTATCATATGGTAGGACCCCTAGGGTGTCCCCGTGACCTATTTTGACACATTGGAATGCTCAAGTGTGTCTTAAGGAGTCCATACTAGGATCCCTAGCAAGTCCCCATGACCCCTAGGAAGTCTCTCTCTCTGCCTGCAGTGAACTATTCTTCAAAGCCTCCATTTTTGCATAGGTAGGGTTTACAAGGCCTATAAAAGGAACATTTAATACAAAGATTTAGCCAACCAGCTTTAAAGACCTAAAAGAAATGAGAAATTTATTTTTTCCTAAAATACATACCACATTTCTGTATGTAGTACCATAAGCTTCAACAATCTAGCTGGCTTCCTCTGCTAAGGCACGAAGAACTTCATTCATGTGTGCTCTAGGAGGAAGATTATAATTTCCATATTTCTGCAAGAGATTCTCCAAAATTTGTAATATTATATATAATATATTAGTATATGTATTATATATATATATATATATATATATATATATATATATATATATATATATATATATATATATATATATATATATATATATATATATATATACATGTTAGTATATATAATACATTAGCATATATATAATATATTATATATATTAGCATATTTAATACATTAGTACATATAATACATCAGTCTATTATAATACATTAGTATATATATAATATACATTATATATATCATATGCCTCTTTTCTATATATATATATATTATATACATCAATATATGTAAAAGTTCAATTTTTTTCATTTTCTCCCACCCTTTTTTCATCAGCCTGGGAATATTGGGTACCCGATATGGAATCGGATACCCAATTTTTGCTATGTAATATTTGACCAAAATATTCCCTATCCCCATAGACAGACAATCACGGGATTTTATACTTTTTTCACGTGTTGCAAAACAAAAAATGTGATTTGGGGCCCATTGTTTGATTTTTTTTCGACTTGTGGTCTCACCATGGGAAGCAGAAGTCATCAAAAGACTAAACACAAGACGAAGCTGACAGATGATGAAATTCAAGCATATAGGGAAAAAGATAAGGAAAATCAACGAAGAAGGAGAGAAGGTATGTTAAACATTAATCAAGGTGACCCCCTAAATGTAGTTGTAAGTGAAGAGGATGTTCAATTTGAAAATGCACAGATGGAGATTGAAAATGTAGACTTTGGGAATGAAAATGTTGCACAAGAACCACATGAACGTTATACATCTCCAAATTATATGCGAAATGAAGTCCCTTGTAATAAAGATAATCAATCTTCAAATTCAGGGCTTTCAAGAACACCTAAATGGTTAATTGAAATTGAGGAGAACATTATGAATAATTAGGGAGGAAAGAGGTCACATAGAACTGTTAGGTTGTGGGCTTCAAGACTTTATGATCAGTTTTTTGAAAACAAGACATTGGTTGAGAAATGTCAAATTTTTGTGTAGTTGTTAAAGATGCAAAAGATGAGACCTGTGCTTGTGAAATTGAAGATTCATGTGAACAATAAAATGGAGAGAAATGCCATTGTTGTGAAGAATCTTTTCAATTCTCTCAATAACATTGGGAAGACTAGTAGAGAAAAAGACAAGAGAGTTGCTCGCAGGGTTATTACAACCTCCTTAGTAAGTCATCAGTTGAGAAAGTCTCATTTGATGAGACAAACTTGTGTTAACTTCAATATAGACCGTAAAACTTTGGGTAGAGCACTTGCAAGAAGAGAAAGACTTGATGATCCACTTCAAATTGATACATGGGCTTATGGTGGGAGACTTCCATGTTTCGATAAGAAGCTAACAGATGTTGTCAAGGATGAAATTCAACAATTTTGGGATGCTAATTCAAGAGTGTCACCAAATGTCAAGGATGTCTTGAAGTTGAGAGTTGGTAATCAAGACCACACTCCACATCCTAAACATTATGTGCAGGTAAGTTAAACAATGTTGTATAAAAAATTTTGTGATACACATCCAACATTGAAAATATCACAAAGGTCTTTTGAATCCATGAAGCCATTTTATTATGTACCCCTTAAGATTTGAAATACATGTTGTTGCAAATATCATGTTGAGTTTTCAATGCATCATGAATTATTATGGTCCATTCATTCTACTTTGCATACTAATGAAATTCTAGAGGATTATGGTGCAAGTGGTCTTCCCAAATCATCAAGAGACTTGCTAGATCAATTTTTATGTCATAGAGATGATGGTTGTTTATTTTATTAAAAAAGATTGCTTAAATGCCAAGTGCTTAGAATGTGGTGGCTTGTCCAAGTTTAGAACAGGTTTTCGTGAGGGTTTGGAACACAATTTTGGAAAGAAACTCATCCAAAAAAAGGTATATGAAATAGTGAAATATACATTGAAGAGTGGAGGTGAAGGCTCTAGATGTGAGTTAGTTGCAAAAGAATACAATGTTGCTGATTTTATCTCAGATTTCAAGACAAATATTTTTTACAAGTATGCAAGGCATAGTCATAGGTCTCAATGGTTGGATCAACAATTTAGGACATGTAAGGACACTTTCCCCATTGGAACTATTATATCTATTGTAGACTTTGCGGAGAACTATACATTGCAGCCCCAAAATGAGACTCAAGCTCAATATTACAATTCCATTCAGGTTGCTATTTTTGTACGCATCACATATAGACATTCCCCTAATAGCACAAAAGATGAGTGAAAGATAATTAGAGAGTACCATTTTTATATGAGTGATGACAGGTCTCACTCTCATGATTTTGATCAACATTGTTTCCAGAACTATTTTGACTTCTTGTAGGAAAATGGTATTGCTATGGATAGGCATCTGATTTGGTTGGATAATTGCACCGGTCAATTTAAGAATGCCAGAATGTTTTATTGGTTGTGTAGAATGCATGTGGAGAGAGGTGTACCTCATATTTGGAGTTTTTTCGAGTCAGGGCATGGGAAAGGGGAGCATGACAGAGCAGGTGCGTGTGTGAAGAGAGCTCTAGTTAAGGAGAAATTGAGGATTTTAGGTGCTCTACTTCTTGATGCTTGTTCTATTGTTGATTGGTGTACTTTAGCATTGTCACAAGGGGGGACTCTTGATTCTACAGTGCGTAGATTCTTTTGGTTGGTTGAGGGAACTATAGGAGATAGATTGGATTGTCAAACAGTGAAAGACTCTTCAAAAATGCATTCATTCTAAAGCTCCAATAGTAGTACATGGACCATTTGGACATGAGAGTTGGCTTGTTTTTGCCCCATGTTTTTTCAGTATGATTGGGATCATTGTGAGTTAAGTGAGTGGGTGGATACATGGGTTCCACAATATCTGACTCCTTTATCTTTGACACTCTATAAGAAATGATGACATGGACACTTCAGTTTACTGTGACCATCTTTTAGATCTTCTGAAGCCAGGAGATGTTTTTGCATTGGTTACACCATAGAGGAATGATGAGAGGTCAGATTATTGGTTAGCATGTTGTGTACAAGGTAAACAGAAGCTTGTACAACCAATGATAGATGGTGATGGGTTCACATATCCTACTAGTTTAGTTGTTGTTGCGGGAACATGGCTACGAACATACATGATTAGAAAGAATGGAGTTCCCGCATTTGAAGACTATGAGAAGCACAAAACTATTCTCATGTATTCACACCTTGTTATAGCAACAAATGTCAAGTTGTCAAAGCATTAAGGAAGACCAAACACAAAAGAACTTTGGACTATTACTAATGCTGATCATGAAGCACTATTGGAGACCCTAAATTAAAGAGATGACCCTTCAGGAACACTTGACTAGGTAATAAGTTAACTTAGTAAATTCTTTTCTAAGTTCGTTAAGCTTAATTTCAATACATTAATTTGACCTTTCTTAGATTGTATTTTGAGTCAATAAACTTGGTTTTGTATGTGGATTGTAACTTGTGTAGGAGCACCTATGAAGATGCCTATGGTCACCATGGATCCAATCAAAGATAGAAGGACAAAAGGATCCTTAATGGTTAATTAATATCTTTTGAAGCCTATAATGGCAATTTGTAACAATTAATTTGATTTAAAAGGTAAATGTCCTAAAACTCTTCATAAGGACTTATGACCAAAATCATGTATGGGTGGCCAATAGTGCCAAGAAGGGATCTTACATGTCATATACTTATGTCATTTGCATGGTTGGTATTCTTACATGTTTGATCGTTGTTTCTAATGCTTTAAGGATATTATTTTTTATCATTTCAAACAATCTATAAAAGTTAAACCTCAAACATAATAAGCTCCACAATTCAAATTTCACAAGCTTAATCATGATTAATTTCACAGTTCAAATTTCAAACATACCACTAACAGTCAGTTGAAAGCGGCTCAGCAACATATCTTTCAAACCAGTAGTGATCTTTAGTGGCTTGTATCTCAGACCTTGTGATAGGTATCAACAAACTATTAGGTGCTACAGGATCATGTTTCTAAGGTCTATAATAACCTCTCTCAATTTTGGGTGATTCAACTTCATTTGCATTTGGCAAGGTGATCTCAGTCGATGCCAAAACTTGCAGTGAGGGTTAGTTGAAAGTGGCTCAGCAATGTATCTTTCAAACTATCTGACCTAGCATCAAACCATCTACTCCATTAGCTCTAGTTGGCCAGGTAAAACACTAGTGACAACCCTATTCCACCCACAGAGTCATCGGAATGCTCATGACCACGCTCGACCCAAGTGACCCCAAGGTTCACTAAGCATGATTGGGCAGCGATCTTCCAGGGCTTGTATCTCGGACCTCGTGAGAGGTATTGACAAACCATTAGGTGCTACAAGATCATGTTTTTTGAGGTCTACAATAACCTCTCTCATTTTTGGGAGATTTGACTTCGTTTGCATTTGGCATGGCGATCTCAGTCGATGCCAAAACTTGCAATGATGGTCAGTTGAAAGTGGCTCAGCCACGTATCTTTCAAACCATCTGACTTGGCATCAAACCATCTACTCCATCAGCTCTAGTTGGCTAGTTAAACACTAGTGACAACCTCATTCTACCCACAGAGTCACCGAAACGCTTGCAACCACGCTCGACCCAAGTGACCCCAAGGTACACTAAGCATGATTGGGTAGCGATCTTCCATGGCTTGTATCTCAGACCTCATGATAGGTATCAACAAACCATAAAGTGCTATAGGATTTTGTTTTTGAGGTCTATAATAACCTCTCTCATTTTTTGGTGATTCGACTTCATTTGCATTTGGCAAGGCGATCTTAGTCGATGCCAAAACTTGCAATGAGGGTCAGTTGAAAGTGGCTCAGCAATGTATCTTTCAAAACATCCCACCTATCATTGAATCATCTACTCCATCAGCTTTGGTTGGCTGGGTAAATGCTAGTGACAACCCCATTCTTCCCACAGAGTCACCGGAACACTCGCAACCACACTCGACCCAAGTGACCCCAAGGTGCACTAAGCCCGATTGGGTAGTGATCTTGCGGGGCTTGTATCTCAGACCTCATGAGAGGTATTGACAAATTGTTAGGTGCTATATGATCATTTTTTCAAGGTCTATAATAACCTCTCTCAGTTTTGGGTGATTCAACTTTTTTTGCATTTGGAAAGGTGATCTCAGTCGATGCCAAAACTTGTAGTGAGGGTCAATTGAAAGTGGCTCAGCAGCATATCTTTCAAACCATCTGACCTAACATCAAACCATCTACTCCATTAGCTCCAATTGGCTGGGTAAATGCCAATGACAACCCTATTCTACCCACAGAGTCACCGGAATGCTCGCGACCACGCTCGACCCAAGTGACCCCAAGGTGCACTAAGCATGATTGGGCAGTGATCTTGTAGGGCTCATATCTCAGACCTCATGAGAGGTATCAACAAATTTTTAGGTGCTACAAGATCATGTTTTCAAGGTCTAAAATAACCTCTCTCAGTTTTGGGTGATTTGAGTTCATTTGCATTTGGCAAGGTGATCTCAGTCGATGCCAAAACTTGCAGTGAGGGTCAATTGAAAGTGGCTCAGAAGTGTATATCTCAAACTATCTGACCTGGCATCAAACCATCTACTCCATCAACTCCAGTTGGCTAAGTAAATGCTAGTGACAAACCTATTCTTCCCACAGAGTCACCGGAATGCTTGCGACCCACGCTCGACCCAAGTGACCCTAAGATGCACTAAGCACGATTGGGCATCGATCTTGTGGGGCTCATATCTCAGACCTTGTGAGAGGTATCAACAAACTATTAGGTGCTACAAGATCATGTTTTGAGGTCTACAATAACCTCTCTCAGTTTTGGGTGATTTGACTTCGTTTGCATTTGGCAAGGCGATCTCAGTTGATGCCAAAACTTGCAGTGAGGGTCAATTGAAAGTGGCTCAGCAGCGTATCTTTCAAACCGTCTGACCTAGCATTGAATTGTCTACTCCATTAGCTCCGGTTGGCCAGTTAAACACCAGTGACAACCCTATTCTACCCACAAATTGACCGGAACACTCGCGACCATGCTTGACCCAAGTGACCCCAAGGTGCACTAAGCACAATTGGGCAGCGATCTTGCGGGGCTCATATCTCAGACCTTGTGAGAGGTATTGACAAACTATTAGGTGCTATGAGATCATTTTTTTGAGGTCTACAATAACCTCTCTCAGTTTTGGGCAATTCAACTTCATTTGCATTTGGCAAGGCAATCTCAGTCGATGCCAAAACTTACAGTGAGGGTCAGTTGAAAGTGGCTTAGCAGCGTATCTTTCAAACCATCTGACCTGGTATCAAACCATCTACTCCATTAGCTTTGGTTGGCTAGGTAAATGCTAGTGAC